>KN477919.1:5307-16814 GCA_000787095.1 Periophthalmodon schlosseri | reverse complement strand
AATATTTAGACGTTTCCTCTCAACGTTTCCTCCCTCTGTCTCCAGCTCTCATCAAACAAACTTCACAAGACAAGGCCAAGTCTGCATTATGTAAAACCGCTAATGTGGCCTGTTTTACGTTCAGAGCTATTTTTAACTATTTTAAAGTTAAAATAGGGTTTTAAAGAGAACTATAATATGAAATAAAATGTTTAATTGACATGAAATGATCAGACCCACTTGTTGCTTGTGGTTTTGGTATTTCATTTAGTGCTGTTTTTAGCACAAAGTTTGACTCTACACATTTCTTTCAGAAGATGTCATGGTTGGGCACAGGTGGGTTGTACACAGTTACAAATTCAAAGTTACTTTGCCTGAGTAACATTTTTTTTAAAACTGCGCTTCTAAAAACAAATTTCTAACATTGTACCTTTTACTTGTACTATTACGTATTTCAAAGTAACAATATACTTCTGACAATATGAAATTTGAAGGTTCATTTCTTCTTATATGTTACCTTAAGTTACAATTTCTTTTTTTTTTTTCATATCTTTTTCTGTATTCTAAACAACACCTATTATGCAAATGTAACATTTTTGAGCTTTTAACCATGTTATAACGTAGTAAAACACATATCTGGACTTTCTGGATTGTTTTCCTAATCCTGTGTTCCTCAAAAAACTCAAAAAAACACTTGGTTTCAAATTTGCCAAAATTGTGGCGTCAAAAAAAACCCCCCAAAAAAAACTCCCATAAAAAACAAACTGAAATTGGAAAGTTTTTTTGTTTTTTTTTTAGTTCTCAAAGCTTACATTAAATTTAATGTACTGTGTTACTTGAGTAATTACACACTTCACTAGTTTTTCAACTTTAGTCATATTTTTTTATGTAAGTATTGGGTGCTACAGTATTTTAACACAGACCTCCATTGTTCGATCTTCACCTACTGCTTTGGAATTCCCTCTGCCTCAGTAGCTAGTCGCCGGCACTGAACTGAACTTTTTCCACCCTAAAAATGGCATCCTCTTGTTTTATTACATCACTCCATCAGTGTTTGATTTCCACTCGTCTTTTTTCAGCCCGCTCCTCTCGTGTGTGGATGCCTCTCCTTGTATTGATTTTCCCATTCTGAGCCGCGCCTGGGCACCGTCGGACGCCATTGTTTCCATCAGTGTGTCCACCGCTGATGATGTCACCGGGGGACCCCTGCCAGCCACTGCGCATTACCCTCCAGCTTCATCAGCGACGCATAATTACCGTTTTCAGAGTTGTAATTACTCATCATGGGGCTATGAAGTGGGTCAATGAAAAGACAGAGGAAATCAGAAATATTTTATACTATAATACTGCTACGAGTACTACTACGGCGCTACTGTTACTGCTACTAACTGACATTTAAACAGATACACTTTTTATAGCCTTTATCTAGTTCTGAAGTAGTTTTGAGATATTGACCTTTTAAGTTCTGCCCACTCATAGAGCACAATGGTAAATTGTAACGTAATACTACTACTAGTACTACTAAGAGGCTACTACAACTATTACTACCACTAACTAACATTTGCAGATACACTTTTATATCTAGTTTAATTATAAGGTTCAATGTTCTAGGCAGTTCTGAAATATTGACGTTTAAAGTTCTGACCACTATAGGGCACATTAGAAAATAATTAATACTACTACGAGTACTACTACAATACTACAATATAATGGTATTTTCATTTTTTGACTGCTTTTTCGTCACATGATTTTCCAGATATTGTTTATGCCAGATGCCCTACATGTCACTGCTACTGGAGTGGACAATGTGGGTGAAGTGTCTTGCCCAGGGACTTAAAAGTGGAATGTGCATTTAGCAAGATTTGAACTGACAACCCTCTGGTCTGAGGGCAAAGACTTACAAACTACATCACTGCTGGTCCTTCTAATTGTATTACTTAGAAAATGTTGCTATGACAGTATTAAATTACACTTATCTGCACAAAGTGAATTAAAGAATTATTAAAACATGTCATGAGAATTAGATTTTTGTTTCAATAATTTTTGACTTTTGCAATGTAAATCAAACTAATAGTGACTTTAAAGATATACAAAATATTAAATAGTGGAAACTCCTTGCACAGCAAATTACTTTATTCCATATTGTGGGTTTATTAATCGCTCGACGCTGCGGTGGGTCTTGGAAATGGGTCAAAAGCAAGACAATAGCATCAGAAAAAAGTCACTTCTGCAAGTCTTAGGCTAATTGGCAACATACTCAGATGAGAAGGAAAAACAGGAAATGTATGGTATGGCTTAGCGGGCTGTGTTAGCATGTGCTAGGTAAACACAGCGCCGGCTCAGTGGCGTTTTCCAAGAGGAAGTGTGCAATTAGTGGTTGTTTGGCTGGTCAGAGCAGCACGGCTAGGCTTGTTATCTTTGCTAAGTGCACCAGGTTTCACTGTTTCCATGTTTCTCCACAAAAAAGGAAGTCGGGCTCTGTCAGTGGCGGACTTAACCTTGAGATTAGCATCAAGACAAATTAGCGCCCCAGGTAAACAAACATGGGTATTCTTGTGTCTTTCATGTTTCAGTGTGAACAAAAGGG
The DNA here is from genome assembly GCA_000787095.1 of Periophthalmodon schlosseri. Lineage (NCBI taxonomy): Eukaryota > Metazoa > Chordata > Actinopteri > Gobiiformes > Gobiidae > Periophthalmodon > Periophthalmodon schlosseri. Next base: position 14,248 of record KN477919.1, on the reverse strand, counting down.
GGTCAGCCACGGGAGACAAAAGAGACACTAAGAAAAAGTTTCAAATGGAAAAAAAAAAGAAATATAAAATAAAAAATATAAAATAAAATAATAACCACATAAAAACTTTGTTTTGTATTTATGTTTTGTGAAAAAAAAAAAATCTACACTCTGATAAGACCTAGGTTAGTTTGGATAATTCAGGAAAAACATATTCAAACAGTAAGAATAGTTTCATTGCACTGAAAAACTTTAAAAAACAGGCTTTCTTACTGTTAGCAAGTTCGCCTGACTCTTATTTGGCCTGAAGGAGAGCCTCCTGGTGGTTTCCATGGAAATGTTGTTCCTTTGGCTATAATATATTATCTTACACAGTGTGGCATAAAATGTATCTGTTGGAGAATGTTCTGAAGAATGGTTTTAACTTTCTATTTCCACAGAACGTGCCACCTCCAGAAAGTTACATACTGTACCTTCAAAGTATATTTTGCCTATGCTCTGATGAGTTTGTTGTGCTCATTTTAATGAAAAAATAAATTAAAAGGTACTAACTTGTTTCATTCCCAAATAGCCAACAAGGGAAAATACTAGTTGAGGTAGTCCAACCTTAAACAATTTCACCTATCTATGACAACCTGCAGCCGATAACCTGTGTGGGCTGATAGAGTAACCCACCATGAAGCATATGTACTGCTCATTGGCAAGAAGATTGAAGATAATGACAGGAGCCATTGCAGCTAAATTATAGATAGGATGCAGAGCGAAATCAGGCGAGAACTGCTATCTGTGCTCAGCCATATGGAATATCGCTACTGTATATTACTGGCTAAAGAGGCTTTCAGGTATTGACAGTGGGCTTCTCTCAAAGACGCGGTAAATTATTCATGCGTGTGCGATCAATGGCCCGGGACAGACACACTCAAGGCTAGCTAACATTGCCAGCGTAAACCGTACAGTCTCCCATGCAGTCATATCCTGTCTGCCAGTTTCTGAAAGCCATTGCAAACATTATGTCAATCGGCCCTAGAATCGTCCCCTGTGGAGCACCTTATATAGAGTTTCAAGCCACCAGGGGCAAATGTGGACTTGAATTTACCCGACGTGCAGAGTTCATAAAGCAAAGACAGTCTAGTCAGGGGGTAAATGCGCATTTATAATTCATGAGGATTGCAGTTTGTCAATTTGGCTAAATGTAAAAGATAATACAGTAGAAAATAAAAGCTTTTTGTTACAGTAGGAATAATATTAGCATATTTTTTGCAATATAACATAGGTCTATTTTAATAAAACAGGGGCAACGCTACTTGAACATTCTGGAGCTGGCATGTGACGTGCGTGATTCTATGGAAATAGTTAAAACCATATTTCGGAACATTTTCTATGGCGATAGATCATTTTAATACCATACTGTGGAAGATTATAGCCAAAGGAACAACATTTCCATAGAAACAAGCAGGACGATGTTTGTGGAGTTGCAAGTTTTTCAGTGCAATTAAAACCAAAAAAAAAGGGCTAAAACTTACAAACTGTAGCTTTAAAATGCTGCTTTTGCTCAGTATGCAGACGGTTTCACGCTGTTCATTAACCTCGTTTTCATACGGACGGTACGGGGTCCCAAGCAGACCGCTGGAGGTACTAGCTTCCAAGGGGGTCTGGCACGGTTAGGATCTGGGACCGGCTCGCGGTCCTCCACGCAGTCATTGGAGGACCAGCAGCACGTGGCAAAACATAAATAGTGCAAAGGATGGACATTTCTTCGATAAAAGATTATTACTATTACTTCTATTTTTTTGTTACAGATATTCAAATCTGGGGGGCCTACAGAGACATTTTATTTTCTCAATTAATTTGCTAGAAATTATTTATTTTCATACTTTCATGTATTATATAAGTCTGTTTAAATCTTTCCCTTTATACAAGCCACATGTAGCTTTACCACTATTGTCACATCTCTCATTTGGCTTGGAATAAAATGAAAGGAGACAAAGATGGAGAAAGCGAAGGAGAGATGAAAAGAGAGAGAGAGAGCCCGCTGTACGTCCCTCTTTGGGTAATTAGATTGCTGTGGTTGTGCATTGAGTGCCGGGTTAGCCAGGTCATTAATCAGGCTGTGTGGAGATGGACAGATGTCCTTTGAGCAGCCAATAATCCTTCAGAAACAGCCTTTCAAAGCCCACCACTGCTTTGTAGCCCTCCCAACATTCTCCTGAACAAGCGCAGGGTCGATTTGTGTACTCTCCCTCCAAATGTACTCATGTTTTTTTCTATCATTCACTTTGAAGCTTAAGAGGATGAACAGCAAGGATCAGAGCAGCCAAATTAAATGAAGCCCTTGGACTTAAAGAAGTTTTCCAAATAGGGTGACTGCTCTAAGAAAATATTTATCTGAAAGTGACTGTACCCGATTTTTTCCTGTGTATTCGAGGGAAAACAGATATATTGTATAAGCAGCTCTTAAAGAAGACCTATTTTGCTTGTGTCTGCTATATAGTTATAATCTATGACACCCGTGGATCATTATGTTATAATTTGCACACTTTAAATCCCAGTATTAATCTAAAACAACTAAATAAAAGAAACAAGTCCACTGACTTCAGCGTTAGAAAACTGTCCCCAATAGATGCTGACGTTGCTGTAAACGGCATCACAACAAAGAGCCATGAAGTTGTCAGCACCTCCGGTGGATAGCTGCAGATCAAGCTAGAGATTAGTGGATTTTTTTTCATATGTACCAAAATGACTATTCTCCTACGCGTATCACCGCATAGAGAGCAATGCCAAATGGCATCTTGAAAATAAGCAATTAAAGACTGCTCAAACAAATCACTCTAAATGTAACTATGTGTGAGTAAATGGTGAGGGGAAACAACTATAACATGTTTAAAAGCTCTAAAAAGCTCTAAAAATTTGATTTTGCATAATAAATCTGCACTCAAGTTCAAGTTTGAGAGAAAAAAACGTTGAGAAGAAAAGTACAAAAATACAGGAAGTAGTCTGTATATAATTATGAAGTGTGAATAATTAGGATGCTCAGAATGCATAAGGTAAGTGAGAAATAACTTTGGACTGCTGCAAACAGTTTAAAAAAACTGGTCCTGTTTTTCACATTTTGATGACAGTAAAAATCAGGTCTCGCCCTTAAGAAGTTCAGTGCTCTCTATGCTCTCTGTGCCAGAGGGTTAGACAGCAGGAGAGAAAGGGCCAGACAATGGTGACTTTGCAAGTGCAGTAAACATGTTTACAACCAGCCCATACAAGAGAGCTATTGATAGAAATTGCAATTTAGGGCTAAAGTTAAGTATTATTATTTTGAACATGACTCATTCACTTACAGCAGACCTATTATGCAAAATGGACTTTTCAGAGCTTTTAACCATGTTATAGTTATTTCCCCTTCTCATTTACACTCTCGAAGTTGTATCTGGAGTGATTTGTGTTTGAGCAAACTTTAATCACTTATTTTCAAGACGCCATATTGAAGATCAGCCCACATTTTCACTGTCAGTGGCATACGCCCACTGCTCTGTACTTACTTCGTTCTCCAGTTTCATTTTCTTAATCGGTCATATGCATAGGCTTTGGTAGTGTTGCATAGTCACCTTGGGACAAATGAAAAAAATGTTCTACTTGCTAGCGTGATCTGCAGCTATCCATCAGAGGCGCGGACTCTTCGTTGTGATGATGTAAATTAACTGATTAGTGGCCAAAGGATCAGAATGAGACTAAACCAGGTATGAAAAAGGACGATTTGGGGATTTTAACAGGGAAGTGATTGTAAGCCATGAACTAAATGAGTTTAGGACCAATCGAGGACTATACCAGGCCCAATCAAGAATTAAGACTGAAACTAAAAACCAAAACTAAAACTGAGACTAAAACTGGTAATCACAAGGACAAAGCTGGGATTGTGACAGGAATAAACCAGTACTAAATCCAGGCTGAACCAGGACTAAACCATGGCTGAACTAGACCTAAACTGAATGAGGCTGACTAAACCGTGAACTACATCAAAACTAAACCGGGATAGCATAGCTTAACCAGGGTTAAATCAGGTTTAAACCGAGACTAAACTGTGGCTAAACAAGTCTGAATCAAGACTAAACCAGGACTAAACTAGACCTAAACAGAATCAGGAATAAACCAGGAGTAAACCATGACTGAACCACGGCAATAATCAGATATGAATCAGGACTAAACCAGTACCTGAACGCGTGAACTTAACCAGGTCAAACTAGGACTATACCCGTACTAAACCAGGATTTAACCATCCCCAACCACGGACCAAACCACGACTACCAACAAGATGGATAATCTGACAACAAATCTGGATTGAGCCTGTCCACACAATAAAACCAAAACAAACTGAACACCACAAATGAACAAGTCAACTTTTGTGGAAAACGCTAATTCGCTTCTATGACAAATGATCATAGAATTAAAAAAGAAATGACCAGATTACTATGCAGGAGACGGCGTGCTAGGGTGATTTGTACGTGCCGCTGGGCAGTTCAGGCTTGTTGCTTTGCCGTGGACATCCCTAATTTAACTGCTCTGAAGAATTCCACTCTTTTTTTTAATACCACTTGTGATAATTAGACCTCAACCATTTCGAGAGCACGTCGTCAAGTGCGTCTCTCTCATCGCAAAACATAAATTATGGGATGGCCGCGGCGCTTGGATCCTCTGCCGGGTTTCGAAATGAGAAATTAGAATCCGAGACAAAAGAGCCATTCGAGTGTTTTGATGGGATTAGCATCGGGGAAACGAAGCTAGCCCATTAGCGATCCGTCTGCTTGGAAATTTGGGTTTTAGTGCCAAATCAAATCTGCGATATGATCAATACGCAGAGGGTAGAGAGGGTCAGGAGTGGTGGCAAATCATGGTGCTTCTGCAGTAATCTGTGCTGACAGAGCTAGGTAAGGTTTAACAGCTACTTTGGCTAAGAGAGGCCAGTCAGTGGTGCTGATACAGGTCACCAATGAGGTTTGCAAATCTGGTATATCAGAATAACACAATACATTAAAAAAAATAAAAAAAATAAAATGTCTCCATGGTGATGATCATGCTTTGCCGGGAATCTTCCTCAATATGGCTTTAAATTTAATCTCCATTTAGACAACCATGGTGACTCCACCGGGCCAAGTTACAAGTCGGATCTACGGTTGCTCAAAGTAAGAATGCAGGTTTTACTTTTTTGTTGCATATAAAAACGCAAGATAGACACGTTTAATGCCATAGTGTGGAACATTCCAAAGCAATAACATTGCATGTGTGGCAGCATGTGTAACCGCTTTGTCACACTTAACGTTTAAGTTATTTTTATTAGATCAGAACAAAATTATTAACATTCTACTAACTTTGAAATTTCCCACTTTGTCAAAAAGGACAGCTGACGTCTTTCAAACTTCTGGAGCCATGTTGGACCCATTCTAAAACATTCTTGTTCTCATCGTTAAAATATTTGGACAATGGACAATAGCTTTTCCCACCTATGTTCAAACCACGCAATAGTGTTAGCATAGGAAACAGAAAAAACTGTCATGTGCCTTCCGGATGCATTTGAACTCCAGCTTATAGTTCCTGTTTCGGACAATGTGGAATTCGTCCGCCCCCCCATTCCCACCCGTAAACCCAAAAGACACACAAAACACTCCAGCTGATTGAATTAGTCTGAGAGAGGAACCAGGGCTCTTCGAACAATATTTTCATTGCAATAATAAAGGAAAAAGCTTGCTTACAGCCCTCCCAGAGCAAATATTTGGCACGGGGTCAGTTCTATTATTTATCCCTGGAGGACCAAAACCAGGGCCAATTTTTTTTTCCGGTGAAGGAGCAGTGCAGAAAAAACAAGAGAAAAGGAACAACAGTGAAGGCATTTACAAGGCCAGAGGCTCCAAGTTCATAAATCAACAAACCAATGGAGGACATGGGTTGGATTTGAGGTTAGAGTTGTGAGAATTAAGTCTCTGGGACTGTAACTTCTTCCTTTGTGTGGAACGAATGTGTAAAATTGTGTTGTTCTTTAAATAATTCTTATATTTGTCTAGTTTGGACAAGTGTCTGCATAAGGGTGCATAAAATATCACATTCAAATCAAAACTGCTATTTGAAATTACACAATTACCAAATCGCAAAGGCTGCAATTATTTTGTTTAATGTCCTCTGCAACAAAATGCCAGGTATTTTTAGAGAAAAAACAAAAGTGTAGACAAAGATTACAAAAACATTTCTGAAATTCTGGAATTCTTGTATTAGTCCTTTCTCAAAATATGCTTCAAATTTAGTTTATAATTCACTGTGAACTAAATCCTGATTTTATCTGATTTGCAAATCTTATCACGATCACAATATTGAAAGCTGTGTATCCATCTTGCTTCAATGTATACCTTATATTACTGATGTAAAATGTAAAAAAGTTTAGTGCTAGGCCTGTCACAGTAATTATCATATCGACTTATCGTTCAATATATGTTAAATAAAACAATACTTTTTGGGGGTCAATATTTATCGTATATATTTTCTTAAGCAATATATCGTACTTCAAAATTTGTTATCGTGACAGGCCTACTTAGCGCCATTTTTTACTACTAGGTTTTGAGCAATACAGAAATACTGAATGAGAATCACTCTATTGGTTTACATCACTATAAAGTCTGACAGAAATGACAAAATAATAACATTTACTTGTATATTTCTTATGCCAAATACACAAACTTCTCATTATAATTTGCATTTCAATTATTTGAACTTGATAATTTTGAACATTTATAACATTTTGATTCAAGGACATCAAACTACATCTATTTCCAGACCCCCTTACTTGTGATGGTAGCAACAAGTTTAAAATAGTATCTACCAATTGCAAAGGCAGATAGTCTGACAGAGCGGGACTCCCTCACTGTCACTGTGCCGTGGTGGAGGTCCAGAAGGATGGATGGGCTTTGTCACTGTACAGGTTGAGTAATGACAGCAAACATCAGCGCGTGAGAAAGCTAGCTGGGGGACACACTCAAAGGGCCCCTACGGCGTACAAGCCTCCGCCGATCTGACTCACCTCCACACACAGCTGCTGCCTGGATGACTTTTACTATATTTACTTTACTTTCTTATATAATGTGTTTCTACTGTCCTCCAAAATGTTGCTTTCTTTGCCTAGTCGCAATATCCAGTTTTCAAGCCACAAAATGAGGAAGTATTTATCTATCTAGCTTGTTCATAGATCTCAAAAACTCTCACATCACTATCATTCACATGTAGGATTTTTTTGGTAACTGAATTTGGATTTTTCAGATTGAAGGTTTACGATAGATACAATCTTATTATTAGCTGAAGACATAGCACAGCGGTTAGACTTTGTCACAAAGTGGTTTTACAATATACTAACTAATATACTAACAAAGCCCTTTTCAGTTGAACCATTCATATAAATGCACTCTCTCTCCCTATCATCCTGCCCCATCTCCACCACATTAGCTGAAGACATAGCACAGCGGTTTGACTTTGTCACAAAGTGGTTTACAATATAGCGGTTTGACTTTGTCACAAAGTGGTTTTACAATATACTAACTAACTTTTTGAATTGGTTGTGTAATGTAAATGAAACAAGGGCAAATAACGTCGCCAATCAAACCATTCATATAAATGCACTCTCTCTCCCTATCATCCAGCCCTATCTCCACTGCAGCAGCAGAAATATCAGCCTCCACAGCCTCTTTATCCCTTCACTGGCAGAAGCTCTACTCTTTTTTATCAATTCCATCTTTCTTTGCTTTCAACAAATTTCACTCTAGTGTCCTTTCAAGTTTCTAAATACATGCAGCATCCATAAATTTCCTTACCTGTATCCACTCTTTGTTGGAGTCTTCAGCCGGGGTCCATGCGTTCTCGTAGTAGTTGAGTCGGGAGCGCTCCGGGGACCAGCTGGGGTTGTACTCGGACGAGGCGATGATCTGGTCCGATGTGATCTCACCTGATTCCATCCCTAAAGGATCGCTGCAGTCAAAGTCTACAACAAATTTGAGAAGAGAGAAGAGAAGGTTGAATTTAATGAGATATCATGTTAACAGGGTTGGGTAGTTAAAAGCATCAATACCTATATACTAACTGATTCAATAACTAGTATTGAAACTAGACACTCATTTGAAGTATTGATCGATACTGAGAAAAAAAACCCCAAACACTAAATCAACCGTTTTTTTCAGAACTAGATCACAATGAAAATCATTATCAATTTTGCAATTGAACTTTTTAATCAAAATTGAGTTTGAAATTTTAGTATCAGGACAACACGTCTGCATCGTATTTCCTATTTTATAGCTTAAAAACAGAAGCAAAAATTTAATACTTTTATGTAATGTTTTTTGGTTTCACAGAAAATGGTTGGATTAGGTGTCTGCTGCCCTCTGCTGTAAACAACTGGGGGTTAACAATGTTGAAAAATGGAATTAGCAGCACAGCTAATCAACAACAAGAATGAGTAGTAAAAATCAGAGTACAGGGTCCAACAAAGATGTTGTGAACTTTAAAAACGCAATTCCTGTTTTATATAATATTTTGTAAAACTCTTTATCGCTATGGAAACATACACATTTTTTATCACTCTGAAACCCATGTATAGAGAGCTGAAAGTAACTGTTTATCAACCTCACCAAACCATATTACTTAAACATGCTTGAATGAAACAAAATGTAATCCTGGTTAATGCATATATATTAACCACTTTATAACATGGTTGACAGCTCATAAAAGTCAATTTTGCAAAACAGATTTTCTCAATGTGCGGAAATGTTCCTCCTGTGTCCTCTGGAAGATTCTCAGGAGACGAGGACACCACACGACAGGCACTCAGCACATAAGCCACGCTTCACTTCACTTTTCTATTTCCAGACTTTTCCTGTCACTGTTCTGCATTAAGTCATCCAAATGTCTTTATCAAACATTTAAGAGTTCACATCTATATTAA
>JACM01020007.1:0-17451 GCA_000787095.1 Periophthalmodon schlosseri | reverse complement strand
ATTACCCAATAAGGAAAATCACAAATGCCAAATCTGGTCATTTAAAGGTACAGCATGTAACTTTCTGGAGGCGGTAGGTCACCTGCATGATTCCATGAAATTGAAATTATTGGTCAACAACAGACAAGCAGAATAACCATTACCATTACAGGCCAATGATATGATGTCATCTAAACCCAGCAGTACTCTCATTATACCAAGCACCAAACAAGACCAGATCCAATGTAATATATGCACACAAATGTTGAATCTATCAGGCAATAAACTCAACTTTATTTTGTCCAGTATAAATTCTCACTTAACACATAAACAATAATAGTAACAGCAATAATCCTCTGTACAGTCACCCACAATGTAAGAATGACTTTTTTATTTTTTCATTTGTACATATATACCTTTCTCTTTCAACTATGTGTTTATTTGTTGGTCATTTGTAAAGGCTGTACTCACAGGCGGCTGCAGTGGGTGACACACAATAGTCAAGTGAAATGTGACATGTTATTGAAGGATCATGTCTTTATCTCGAGCTCTATCAGCTCCTGTAAAGAACCAGTATAGAGCAGCATCAATTCTCAAAATATGACACATTATCACAAAATATCATCAGAATCACAAGCACAAACAACCACAACTGTTAGTTTTTAATGTAGCATGTTCAGAGTTTAGCATTAAGTTATCTCCATATGATCTCTTACTCTTCAGCAATATCCAAAGTCCTATTCATAAAACAATTATAATGACTTAATAATTCATTATAAAAAATATAGCCTTTTGATCCGAGCCTTTTGAACAGTCAGCACTCTGTTACTATATTATATCATTTTAGCAAAATATTTCTGTGGTAACCCGTGCTTTGGTTAACCCCGTGTCAAAACAAACAACAGTGCTCAAGGATGTTCTTACAGACACACTGACGAGACAGACACAAGCAGCAGCTTTGCACATGCTCAAAGCAGACACGAGACAGTTAGCAGCGCCCATTTGTATCATTATAAATATATATCATTAGTTTTCTTTACACCAAAATGTTATTGACTGATTCTGGAGTTCCAAAGGTTGTTTAGAGTACAACAAAAGAACATGTCGTCTCCAGGCCCGAGGTTGATGCTTAAAGAGAAGCTTTCCCAGGCTCTTCCCTAAACTTATGAACTCCCGCACTGCTCTACTCCCGCATCTACAGTCTGATCAGTGCCCAGCAGTATACACACCACAAACTTTTATGACCTCCTAAAACAGATCAAATATATCTAGGTTTTTACACCAGCTTGTGGTCACAGTCCACTAACTGTGAAATAAAATCCTCTAAAACTTCCCACCCTAGTTAATTACACTGCCTTGCAATTGTTACCAAACTGTATGTAAAATGTAGACCTGTTTTATGCCAATTCACTATTACAACTTTGTAAGGACTGAACTGATACACTCCCATTGCATAGGTTTCAATCTGTCATGCATCTGGTAAGGCAAACGTTCTCTCTTTAATAAAAGGAGATGAAAAACAGTTGCACTTACCAGATCAGCTGTATGTAGATTTCATTGTCTGTCACACCAGACTGTTAGGGAAAATAAGCTTTGTAAAAACGAGTCCTAGAGTTGTAAAGAGAGGCAGGAGATTCTGGATGTTTGAGGCAGGAGAAATTTATTTACCATCAGTCTGGGAACCGGTGACTTGAATATACTCAACACTGCACGTTAGTATCAACCATTCAAGAGTGACTATGCTTCCACACAAGGAGGTTTAAATATGAGTTAAACGGACAGCCTGGAAACATCATAATCACAGACAAATGTCAACAATGAACTGGAGATGTCCTTGCTAAGACTATGCAAGGGATGCAAAATTCCACAACGCTGGGATGACCAGGTTTTCAAAATTAAAAACTGGGACACACCAGGGTTGTGATAGTTGGTATAAATACATTTTTTCATAAAATTGTCCATTCTTGACTCACTTGTTGGTCAGAGTTATTTCTGTCAGGGTTTTTTTTTCCTTATGCTCATTTTCAAGCAGGTTTTCTGTATTTTAGCTAAACAAGTGACAATATATTCCCCACTTTACTATTGACAGGGATCAAATTGGTGAAAAATAGGGACAGCTGGGACATTTCTTGTATAAAACTGGGACAAATCAATGATTTTGGATAAATCAGCTGGGACAGGGGACACAGGGCTCAAAACTGGGACAGTCCCAGTTCTGGTTTGATTCTTATCTAGTTCTGGTCTATTTCTGGTCTCTTCTGGTCTGGTTCTAGTTCTGGTCTGGTTCTGCTTTAGTTTTGGTCTGGTTCTGTTCTAGTTCTGGTCTGGTTCTGTTCTGGTTCTGATTTTGGTCTAGTTTTTGTTCTGGTCTGGTTCTGTTCTGGTTCTGATTTTGGTCTAGTTTTTGTTCTGGTCTGGTTCTGTTCTGGTTCTGGTCTGGTTCATTTCTAGTTCTGTTCTGGTTCTGATTTTGGTTCTATTCTAGTTCTGGTCTTGTTCTAGTCTTGTTCTGGTTCAGTTCTGGTCTGGCTCTGGTCTAGTTGTGGTCTGGTTCTAGTCTAGTTGTGGTCTTGTTCTAGTTCTAGTTCTGGTCTGATTCTAGTCTGGTTCTGGTTTAGTTCTGATTTGGTTCTGGTCCTGTTCTGGTCCTGTATGTCCCCTGTGTCTCGTGACCCTTAGCCTGCGCTGTGATTGGTAGAGCCCCGGTGAAGGTTTAAATCCTATTTGAGTCCTGGATTAGTCAGATTATCAGGAGACAGTGGATTAAGAAGGATCCAGCGGAGATGCACGAGGAGAGGAACGTGTACCTGAGCCTCCCATGAACCACACTGAGACCGATCTGAGACCTGAGGCCAGAACTCAAGAACCAGGACTAAACTAGGACTGAGAGGAACGTGCACCTGAGCCTCTCCTGGACCAAAACCAAAGACCAGGACAAGACTCAGACTGAGACCCCCAGACCGAGACCCCCAGACCGAGACCAGAACCGAGAACTCACGACTAGACCAGATCTGGTGCAGGATACTGGTTCTGATCCCAGAGGTTAGGACCAGTTGTTTGGGTCTTGCAGGTCTGGACTTGAACTTGGACTTTCTCCTCAGACTTAGGCCTGAGTCAGGCCTCAGAGGAGCAGTGGCTTTAGTGAAGATCTGGATTTATGAAATAGTCGTGGACATTTGGAGGATTTGTGGATTAGTGTCGTTTGAAGATAAATCTTGTTGATGGTGTGGTTCTGAGTGCGTCCAGATGCCTGGTGTCACTGCTCAAGGTAAAAATGATTCATTTTTATTCTGTTTGGAAGCTCAGAGCTGGACTCAGGTCAGAGTTATGATTTAAAGGTCCTATATTAACATGACTCTTGTGAACTTTAAACCACGTTTTAATGCAGTTATCTCCTGAAAAACATACGGGAGTTGTGTTTTGTTTCATTCACACATGTTTGACTAATCCTTTATTATTAGTCTGTCTACATCTCCAAAGCTCAAAACGCTCTGTTCCACCTTGTAATGTCATGAAGCAGTAGTTTTCAAGTTAACAGCTCCTTTTACCTTTAGTTCTGTAGAGATTGGAAATTCCAGGGCTGAAATTATCCAAATGATTCTAGTGAAGGTGTATGGAGTTTAAAAACACAGTGGAGCGCTTCCTGTATTACCACATGACATCACAAGGTGGAACAGAGTGTTTTCAGTTAGAGAAAAGAACTCCTAAATATGTAGTGTTTGTGTGTTAAACATGTGACTGAAACAAAACACAACACCAGGTATGTTTGTGATGAGGAAACAACATTATAACATAGATCTAAAATGTAAATGTAAATGAAAGTACACAGCATTTGTTATCAGATAAAAGAAGCTTTATTGTATTTATTACAATAACAACAATTAAATGTTTATACATGTCACAGATTAGGAATATATACATATTTCCTCTCCTCCGTGTGGCGCAGGAGCCATGCAGAGTCAGTGGTGGGATCCTGGAGTGTGGCCTGGTCCAGATCCTGGTCTAGATCTGGGTCCGGCCTCGTGGCTCCCCTCCACAGACGGACAGAGGCTCATTGGACGCATCATCCTTAACAAGACTCTGAAGGACGGATCCACGCCCCGAGACACCGGCGCCCTACTGGGGCTGAAGGTGAGAGGTCAGAGCAGGGAGAGGGGCAGAGGTCAGGGGAGGGAAAGGACAGAACCACGTACCGAGACACAGGCGCACTACGGGGGCTGAAGGTCAGAGGTAAAAGGAGGGAGAGGGGCAGAGGAGGGGGAGGAGAGAGGCAGAGGAGGGAGAGGGGAGGAGGCAGAGTAGAGGGGCAGATTAGCAAAGGAGGGAGAAGAGGGAAAGGAGAGGGGCAGAGGTCAAAGGAGGGAGAGGAGAGGAGCAGAGGAGGGAGAGGAGAGGGTGAAGAGGAGGGAGAAGAGAGGGGCAGAGGAGGGAGAAGAGGGAAAGGAGAGGGGCAGAGGTCAGAGGAGGGAGAGGAGAGAGAGGAGGGAGAGGGGAGGTGCAGAGGTCAGAGGAGGGAGAGGGGCAGACGAGTGAGTGGAGAGGAGGGAGAGGAGTGAGAGGAGAGGCACAAAGGGGCAGAGAAGGGAGAGGGGCAGAGGGGGGAGAGGAGAGGGGCAGAGGAGGAAGAGGGGCAGAGGACCAGAGGATGTCTGTGATGCAGAGGATGTCTGTGATGTAGAGGTGATGCAGAGGACTTCTGTGGTGCAGAGGATGTATGATGCAGAGGATTACACTCTGATGCAGAGGATGTGTTCTTGTGTTCCAGGTGGTGGGGGGTAAGATGACGGACAGCGGGCGTCTCTGTGCGTTCATCACTAAAGTGAAGAAGGGAAGTCTGGCTGACACCGTGGGACACCTGCGCCCAGGTAACCTCTGACCTGTGCCCAGGTCACCCCATTGAGTTACCCCTCTCTCACTGTGGCAGAATGGTTTGCCTCTACCTCACACCACAAGCTCTAACAGCTCCGGTCTGGTCTCTGGTCCTGGTTTCTAGTCTCTGGTCTCTGGTCCTGATCTCTGGTCTTGTCTCTAGTCTCTGGTCTCTGGCCTCTGATCTCTGGTCTGGTCTCTGGTCTGGTCTCTGGTCTTGTCTCTGGTCTGGGCTCTGGCCTCTGGTCTTGTCTCTAGACTGGTCTCTGGCCTCTGGTCTTGTCTCTGGTCTCTGGCCTCTGGTTTCTGGTCTCAGGTCTCTGGTCTGGTTTCTGGTCCTGGTCTCAGGTCTCTGGTCCTAATCTCGGGTCTTGTCTCTAGTCTGGTCTCTGGTCTCTGGTCTGGTCTCTGGTCTGGTCTCTGGTCTCGTCTCTGGTTTCTGGTCTCTGGCCTCTGGTTCTGATCTCTGGTCTTGTCTCTAGCTTGGTCTCTGATTTCTGGTCTCTGGTCTTGGGTCTCTGGTCTCTGCTCTGGTCTCTGCTCTGGTTTCTGGTCTCAGGTCTCAGGTCTCGTCTCAGGTCTCAGGTCTCAGGTCTCTTGTCTCTTGTCTCTGGTCTGGTCTCTGGTCTCTTGTCTCTGATCTGGTCTCAGGTCTGGTCTCGGGTCTGGTTCAGGTCTGGTCTCTAGTCTGGTCTCAAGTCTGGTCTCAGGTCTGGTTTCAGGTCTGGCCTCTGGTCTGGTCTGGTTCTGTTTCAGGGGACCAGGTTCTGCAGTGGAACGGTCGGGTTCTTCAAGGCGCCACCTTCAGCGAGGTTTATGACATCATCCAGGAGTCCCAAAACCAGACCCAAGTCCAACTACTGGTCCAAAGAGACCTGGGTCTGAACCAGGATCTGAACCGGGATCTGAGCCAGGACATGAGCTTAAGGTGCGTCTGTAGTAGTAGTAGTAGTGACAGTAGTAGTAGTAGCAGCAATAGTAATAGTAGTAGCAGTAGTAGTGAATGGGCTTGCAACTCCACAAACCTGGCTCTTATTTGGCCTGGAGAAGAGCCTACTCCTGCTTGTTTCCATGGAAATGTTGTTCCTTTGGCTATAATATTCCACAGTATGGCATAAAACATATCTATCTCCATGGAGAATGTTCCAAAGAATGGTTTTAACTTTCTGTTTCCGTGGAATCCTGTAGATGACGTACCACCTCCAGAAAATTACAAACTGTACCTTTATATAAGTGTTTTGAATCTTCTTGAATTCTCTGTTTCAGGGACAGAAGCAGATCTGCAGAAATACAGCCAGACTCAAGTGAGTACAGAGTCTTTTACAGACCTGGTGTAGACCAGGTTTATTCTTGGTTCAGTCCTGGTGTAGACCAGGTTTAATCTCGGTTCAGTCCTGGTGTAGACCAGGTTTAGTTTTGGTTCAGTCCTGGTGTAGACCTGGTTTAGTCTGGGTTCAGTCCTGGTTTAGTCCCAGTTTAGTCCAGGTTTAGACCCTGTTTCTGGTTTCAGGCTGCAGTTCTTTGGAGAGCGTTCAGAAGGTGCTGTCATGTCCCGTCAGTCCCACTGTGAGTTTAAACATTAGTGCTCCTCACATCAGGAAAAAACACACATAAAACCTGATGTTTTATATTTGATTTATTTCATTTTAGTCTAAACTCTTTAGTCTTTAGTCTAAACTCTTTAGTCTCGAGGCTAAACTCCTTAGTCCCCAGGCTAAACTCTTTAGTCTTTAGTCTAAATTCTTTAGTTTTTAGTCTTTAGTCTTTAGTGCTTCTCACATCAGGATAAGCTGCAGTATTTTGGTATAAAGCCACAGATGTTAAATCTGATGTTTTTTATTAGATTTATTTCACTGTGGTGACTGTCGTCTGTTTCAGGGCTCACGGCGCGCGCTGGTCCCAAGGATCCAGGTGAGTCCAGATCCAAGTGCAGGACGAGACCCAGGATTTAGTCCTGATCTAGAACCTTTGCTAAACTGGCTCCACCATGTTTCTGGGTGAACCAGTGAGAGTGTGTCCTCAGTGTGCATTAGACCTTTTTTTAATCTTTATTTATACAGGGAGAGCCCAATGAGAGTACCAGACTTTCTTTTTCACAATTCAATCCAAACAAAACAAACAAAAGATATAACTGCATAGCTGACAAAAGCATCTGAAAAATCTAAGGGAGTTGTGTAAAGTTGATTGGTTCTTCTCACGGTTTTATGCATTTGCGATGTCACTGCCATAGACTGTATATATCTCTGGACATATCTAACCTGCTAACCTGGAGCCGAACGCTGTGCGTGACATCACACTCAGTCCACTTCTATATACAGTCTATGGTCACTTGGTTGGTTGTAATACTGACGTCATGTGACCATCAGGTAGAACTCTGTGGTGGAATCAAGGGACCCTTTTCTCTTATTCCATTTGTGAAACAGGAGTTCAAATGGTCCTTTTGTTTTATCAATGTTGTTTAGTCATGGAAGTGTGCGTAATACATGGACATAGAACATGACTGTGGTGAAGTAGAAGTTGGGTTAGCATTTACACCAGTTATATGATTTCAGTGACTTTAGATGTTAATAAGTTCTGAGTGGGTTCTGACCCAGTTCTGCTCTGGTTCTGATCCAGTTCTGCTGTGCTTCTGCTCTGGTTCTGATCCAGTTTTGACCCGGTTTTGCTGTGGTTCTTTAGGTGAAACTGTGGCTGGACTCAGTCGGGCGTCAGCTCATCGTGACGATTCTTGGTGCCAAAGAACTTCCCTGTCGAGAAGATCAGCGCCCCCGAAACCCCTACATCAATATGTACCTCCTCCCAGACCGCAGGTACTAGTCCAGGACTAAACCAAGACTAAACCAGGATGAAACCAGTGTCCAAACCAGGACTAAACCAGGACTAAACCAGGGTCTAAACTAGTACTAAATCAAACTAAACCAGTCTTGGTGCCAAAGAACTTCCCTGTCGAGAAGATCAGCGCCCCCGAAACCCCTACATCAATATGTACCTCCTCCCAGACC
This sequence comes from Periophthalmodon schlosseri, assembly GCA_000787095.1. NCBI lineage: Eukaryota > Metazoa > Chordata > Actinopteri > Gobiiformes > Gobiidae > Periophthalmodon > Periophthalmodon schlosseri. The sequence continues at coordinate 9,601 of JACM01020007.1, read as the reverse complement.
GCAGGTACTAGTCCAGGACTAAACCAAGACTAAACCAGGATGAAACCAGTGTCCAAACCAGGACTAAACCAGGACTAAACCAGGGTCTAAACTAGTACTAAATCAAGACTAAACCAGGACTAAAACATGACTAAACCTCAAGTACATCAATATGTACCTGCGTTCAAACCGCAGGTACTAGAGTAGAACTGAAACAGGACTAAAACAGGACTGAAACAGGACTGAAAAAAGGTTTAAACCAGGATTTACTCGGGCTACGTCAATATGTACCTGCTCTCAGACGGCAGGTACTAGACCAGGACTAAAACAGCACTAAACCAGGACTAAACCAGGACTAAACCGGGCCTAAACCAGGACTACGTCAATATGTACCTTCTCCCAGACCACATGTAGTAGACCAGACCAGGACTAAACCAGGACTAAACCAGGACTACACCAGGGTCTAAACCAGGTCCAAACCAGGATCATGTCAATATGTACCTGTTCTCAGACCGCAGGTACTAGACCAGGACTAAACCAGGACTAAACCAGAAATATATCAACATGAACCTGCTCCCAGACAGAAGGTACTAGACCAGGACTAAAACAGGACTAAACTAGGACTAAAACAGGGTCTAAACCAGGACTAAACAGGACTAAACCAGGAATAAACCAGGTCTAAACCAGGACTAAACCAGGACTACATCAATATGTACCTGCTCCCAGACCGCAGGTACTAAACCAGGACTAAACCAGGACTGAAACAGGTCTGAACCAGAGCTAAACCAGGGTTAAACCAGGACTGAACCAGGACTATACCAGGGTCTAAACCAGGACTGAACCAAGACTAAGCCAGGTCTAAACCAGGACTAAACGTGGTCTAAAGCAGGTCTCTTTTTCAGTGAAAAGAGTCGTCGCAGGACTAAGACTGTGAGGAAGTCCACAGAGCCACGCTGGAGCCAGACCTTTATTTATGGCCCAGTCCTGCTCCGGGACCTGACAGACCGGACTCTGGAGCTCACAGTGTGGGATCAGACCAGAGTCCAAGACCAGACCAGAGTCCTAGAGCCCATCCACAACCAGGACGAAGAGAACCAGCTGCTGGGGCAGGTGAGATTGGGTTTTATACCTGTTTAGATGTGGTTTAGTCCTGGTTTAGTCCTGGTTTAGTCCTGGTTTAGTCCTGGTTTAGTCTTGGTTTAGTCCTGTACTAGTACCTGCGGTCTGGGAGGAGGTACATATTGATGTAGGGGTTTCGGGGGCGCTGATCTTCTCGACAGGGAAGTTCTTTGGCACCAAGAATCGTCACGATGAGCTGACTAGTCCTGGTTTAGTCCTGTTTTAGTCCTGATTTAGACCCTGTTTAGACCCCATTTAGTCCTGGTTTAGTCCTGTTTTAGTCCTGATTTAGACCCTGTTTAGACCCCATTTAGTCCTGGTTTAGTCCTGTTTTAGTCCTGATTTAGACCCTGTTTAGACCCCATTTAGTCCTGGTTTAGTCCTGTTTTAGTCCTGATTTAGACCCTATTTATACCCCATTTAGTCCTGGTTTAGACCCTGTTTAGTCCTGGTCTAGGCCCTGTATAGTTCTGGTTCAGTTCTGGTTTAGATTTGCTTTAGACCCTGTTTAGTCCTGGTTTAGTTCTGGTTTAGACCCCATTTAGATCCTGTTTAGTCCTCTTTAGAGCCTGTTTAGAGCCTATTTAGAGCCTGTTTAGACCCCGTGCAGTCCTGGTTTAGCCCTCGTTGAGTTCTGACCTGTCGCCTGATTTAAACCTGGTTTAGACCCCCTTTTGTCCTGGTTGAGTTCTCTCCTGTCGCCTTCAGGTGCTGATCCGTCTAGAGGGGGCATTGTTGGACGATCAGCCGCACTGGTACAAACTGCAGCTGCCCCAGACCTCCCCCTATGTCCCGCGTAGGGTACTGCAGCAGAACAGGTCTCTGCCTCGAGTTCGGTCTCTGGGCCAGGACTACGTCTACGAGGACCCAGAGCAGGACGGGATCGGGGTCATCTCAGGTATTGTTTCTGTCTGGATCCACAGGGGTCAGGGTCAGAGTTAAAGGGTTAAAGGTCAGGGGTTATTGTGTTACAGTGTGTACGGACTGCGGTGCCGGGAGTGTCCGGTTTACATGCACACTTCAAATGTTTGACGTTGCATGTCTTGAGCATTCACATTAGAGTTTAAAAATCGCAACTTTGTGGTAACGTGTTTCAAGCGTCTGCCCTCAAGTGTAAAGGCATCCAGTAGGGATGGGACGAGACCTTGAGAAATCTTTGAGCAGCTGTAGCAAAAGACTCCTCTACACAGAGACATGTAACTCACATATTCAGACAGATTTTATTTTGCAGTGATAGGACCAATAATGAAGCAAATAATCTGTGCTAAAAATATGATCGCGGAATATTATGATCAAATATACCTTCTTCATCCAGAACTTAGTTTAAAGAAAGAAAGGAGAGAGAAGCGCTCCTCCTCTGTCTTTGTCCCTCAGCATCATACACATATGTCTGTAAGGATCTGAACAGGTCTAGAGGGGGATCAGGTCTAGAGGAGGATCTGAACAGGTTTAGAGGAGGATCAGGTCCTGGGGGAGGATCTGAGCAGATCTAGAGGAGGATCTGAGCAGGTCTAGAGGAGGATCTGAATAGGTCTAGAGGAGGATCTGAATAGGTCTAGGGGAGGATCAGGTGTAGAGGGGTGTGGGCAGGTTCAAGCTGGATCCTAACAGTTTTTTTTTCTCCTTAGATACCTTGTCCAGATGTAATGGTCTGGATTTTGGATCCTCCATGTCGGTTCCAGACCAGGTTCTGACCCGGATCAGACCGCACTCTCCTCAGCCCTTCCCCCACAGGTATCTACTGAGCATGCCCAGTCTGTTTCCCACAGGTATCTAGTGAGTATGCCGCACACACCCATTGAGCAGAGGGTTGGTGGTTTGATTCCTACTGACATATACTGTTGTTGTGTCCTTGGGCAAGAGACTGGATGTGTTTTCAGTGGTTCTGTTACGGGGTTTGTGCTTCCTCACTGTTCCGCTCTCTGAGACAGTTCTGAAGCAGTTTTGGGGGAAGTTTTGGGTGGTAGTTTTAGGACAGTTTGGGGGCAGTTTTGAGGCAGATGTTGGGGCATAAATTTGAGCTGTTTTAGGGCAGTTTTGGGGCAGATGTTGGGCCAGTTTTGGGGAAGATGTTGGACAGTTTCGGGGCAGTTTTGGAGCAGTTTTGGTACAGTTTGGGGGCAGTTTTGGAGCAGTTTTGGGACAATTTTTTGGGGGGCAGATGTTGGGGCTGACATTGGAGCAGCTTTGGAATAATTTTGGGGCAGATGTTGGGACAGTTTTGGGGAAGACACTGGAGCAGTTTGGGGGCAATTTTGGTGCAGATGTTGGGACAATTTTGGGGCAGTTTTGAGGCAGATATTGGGCAGTTTTGGGATAGTTTTGGATCAGTTTTGGTCTTACCCCTCGCTTAGACTGCCCTGGTGCTGTAGGTTTCATTTCAACTCAATTTATTTTTGTAAAGCCCAAAATCAAAACAGCAGTTGTCTCTTAGGGCTGAACAAGAGAACTGATTTAACCAACAGAAAGTTAGAAAATCAACAATGAATCAGAGACAGACAAGCAAATTAATCAGAAAACAAGCAAATGGATAACTGTCCCAGAACATCCCCTGTCCTTAGACCCTCCTTTTTGGCAAGGAAAAAAAAAACAAAACAAAAAAACAGTGGGAAAAAGAGAAACCTCAAGGAGAACCACAGTGAAGGATCCACTCCCATGGACAGGCAGTTGCAGATGTGTCCAGGACTAATGCACATCCATTTGCAGCTAGAGTTCAAGTCTGTAGGGCCAGAGCCAGAGCCACCTCCAGAGGGAGGCCCACCCACGGCAGGGTGGGAGCCACCCCAGCCAGGCACCGGGCCATCCAGCCAGGGAAAGGAGGGTCAGAGCACAGTAGAGGATCTAGGGTCCAGCCATGACCGAGCTTTCAACGGCCAGGCATCTGAAACAGTTTCACTCCCCAGAGGGAAGGGGGACAGGGAACAACATGTGAATAACAATGAACAGACTCCAGGTGAACTGAATAGTGAATGTTGTTGACAGGGAAAGTAGGAGGAAACAGAGGATAGTGCTCAGGTTACCATACTTCTCCCAGCATAGCTACTCCTAGGCAGCTTAACTAAAACTGCAGGTTTTATTTCTGCCTGGCCATAAGCTCATTCAAAGAGGAACATTTTAAGCCTGGTCTTAAATGTAGAGACTGTGGGGGCCTCTTTAACATAGGCAGGGAGCTGATTCCATAACACAGGAGCTTGGTAAGTGAAAGCTCTCCCTCCTACTGTGCTTTTAGACAATCTAGGAACCACCAGTAGTCCAGCGTTTTGAGACCGCAGCGCTGTGTTTGGATGATATGGTACTATATATCTTGCAGATACGATGGGGCCCATGCCCTTTATGGCTTTATATGTCAGGAGGAGAACTTTAAATTTTATTCTAAACTTGACAGAAGCCAGTGAAGGGACTCCAGCACTGGGGTGATGTGCTCTCTTTTCTTAGTTCCTGTTAAGATCCTGGCTGCAGTTTGTATTAGTTGAAAAGGTTTTATAGAGTTTCTAGGGCATGCGGTGAGTAGGGAATTACAGTAATCTAGCCTTGATGTCACAAATGCATAGATAAGTTTTTCAGTGTCACTTTTACACAAGATTTTTCTGATTTTGCCTATATTACGCAGGTGGAAAAAGACTGTTTTACAGGCTTGGTTTATATGTGGTGTGAATGAGAGCTCTTGGTCAAATAAGACTCCAAGGTTCCTTACAGCAGAACTGGAGGCTACACTGACACTGTCCAGAGTGACTCTCTGGTCAGATAGAGAGTCTCACAGGCCTTTGAGGCCTAGAACAATGACCTCTGTTTTTTGGGGGTTAAGAAGCAGATAGTTAAGTGTCATCCAGGTTTTTATGTCTTTCACACAGGCACTAAGTCTGTCTACTCCATCAGTCTGATCTGGTTTCATTGATAAGTACAGTTGTGTATCATCAGCATAGCAGTGGAAGTTAATGCCATGCCATGATGTCACCTAACGGCAACATATAAAATGTGAACAGAATTTGACCAAGTACAGAACCCTGTGGCACACCGTAGGCTACCTTAGAACACAGCGAGGAGCTCTGATTTACATTAACAAACTGCTACCTATCAGATAAGTAGGATTTAAACCAGCTGAGGACTGCTCCTCTGACACCTATGTCACATTCTAACCTCTGCAGTAGAATGTTGTGGTCGATGGTGTCAAACGCTGCACTGAGGTCCAACAGAACCAGGACTGAGACCAGTCCATTGTCAGCAGCTAATAACAAGTCATTTGTGACTTTGTTCTCTGCTGTGGTGTTGTGTCACCATGTTTGAAGCTGCATGCGCCAGACCACTACACATCAGCTGTCTGAGCTCCTCTCGTTACTTTGAATTATTCTGAACACCGGAGCTGCACCATGTGTAATTTGAGCCCACAGATGTTGGGACAGTTTTGAGATAGTTTTTGGGCAGATGTTCAGGCAGTTTTGGGGCAGGTTTGGAGTAGTTCTGAAGCAGATATTGGGGCAGTTCTGGGGCAGATGTTGGGGCAATTTTGGGGCAGTTCTGGAGCAGTTTGGGGGCTGTTTTGCTCTTACCTGTGCTTGTTTTTGCGCTCAGTTCTCAGACTCTTTACCCTCTGCTCCGAGAGGACGCTGTTCGTCTGCTGCGAGGCTCCAAACTCAGCCGCACCCAATCAGATGCCTCCGCCCGCCCCCCAGACAGGTGAGAGCCAATCACAGCGTTCCAGCAAAATGAAGCTAGGCTTGCAGTTACAGCGGCTAATTTGAAGCCCAGTTTCATATTTGCAGTCGAGCACTTAGCAACACTGTCAATCAAACCTGTTGCTAACATGGGTCAGAAGTCAAGAGGGGTCAAGAAGGTCATGGGTCAGGAGGGGTCAGAGATCACAGCTCTTACTCTGTGTTTCAGGAGGGTCAGAGGTCACTGTTCTCTCTGTGTTTCAGGAGGGTCAGGGGTTAGGAAGGGTCAGAGGTCAGAGGTGTAGGTCACAATTCTCTCTGTGTTTTAGGAGGGTCAGGAGTCAGAGGTCACAGTTTTCTCTATGTGTTTCAGGAGACCTATGAGGAGGATGTCTCTGGCGCCATCTCTGGACTCTCCTCACGACAGGTACCTCTTCTCACCTGCAGGAGGCACTCTCACATGGGGGGCTCTCACTTTCCTCTTTTCTGTTCCAGGTTTTATAATGGCCCAGTGCGGAACAGAAGCTGCAGGTGAGACCGGGTTTTGTCCTGGTTTAGACCTGGTTTAGTCCTGGTTTAGACCTGGTTTAGACCTGGTTTAGTCTGGGTTTAGGTTAGGTTAGTTTTAGAGCTGGGCAATGATAAAATGTTTTAATCATGATTAATCGCATGCTTGAATTGCGATTAATTGCAATTAATCGTGATTTGATCTTTGCCCACAAAGGTCAAAAAACAACAGTTTTTTTGGCTCCTAAATAGCTCTTTATTTTACTTTTAGGCTTAAAACTATAGTATTCACCCAGTGTTGTGCTGGTTTGACTTGCATTTCTATGTATCTCGCACTAAGTTACTTGAAAATGTCCAAATAAAAGTCAGAATAATATAAAGAGGCTCAGTATTAGCCTATTTTATTATTTTTTGAATGTCTACATTCAAATAAAGGATTAGAATGTTGTTTAACCTTTTGAACCTGAATCTACAGTTGAAACCAGAAGTTTACATACACTATATAAAAAGACACATACGCTTTTTTTCTCACTGTCTGACATGAAATCAGACTAAACTTTTCCTGTTTTAGGTCAATTAGGATTACCAGAATTATTTCTATAATGCCAGAATAATGAGAGATTGATTTTTTAAGAACATTTTTTTCATTACTTTCTTCAAAGTCAGAAGTTTACATATATTTCATTAGTATTTAGTTCCATTGTTTTTAAACTGTATGACTTGGGTCAAATGTTTTGGATATCCTTCCACAAGCTTCTTACAATAGTTGGCAGGAATTTTGGCCCATTCCTCCTGACAGAACTGGTGTCACTGAGCCAAGCTCAGTTGGCATGTCTCCAAAAATTAAGGTCTTTGTCCCTGTGTGCATTTGCAAACTGTAATCTGGCTTTTCTACGTTTCTTTTGGAGTAATGGCTTCTTCCTGCAGAGTGGCCTTTCAGCCCATATTGGTACAGTACTCGTTTCACTGTGGATAATGACACACTCTTACCAGCTTCAGCAGCATCTTCACAAGGTCTTTTGCCTTTGTTCTTGGGTTGATATGCACATTTAGGCCAAAGCACGTTCATCTCTGGGACACAGAACCCGTCTCCTTCCTGAGCGGTGTGATGGCTGGACATTCTCATGGTGTTTATACTTGCGTAGAATTGTTTGAACAGATAAACGTGGCACCTTAAGCAATCTGGAAATTGCACCCAAGGATGAACCAGACTTGTGCATGTCCACAATTCTCTTCCTGATATCTTGGCTGATTTTCTTTGATTTTCCCATGATGTTACACCAAAAAGCAGTGTGTTTCAGGTGCCTTCAAGTACATCCACAGGTGTGTCTTGTGTGTTTCAGGTGGTTGTCAATAAACCAATAAATCAGAAGCTTCCAAAGACATGACATCATCATCTGGGTTTTCCCAAATTGTTTAAATGCATAGTAATCTTACTGTATGTAAACTTCTGACTTTGAAGAAAGTAATGAAAAATTGTCTTTAAAAAATCCCTCTCTCATTCTGGGATTTAGCAAATAGAAATAATTTTGGTAATCCTAATTGACCTAAAACAGGAAATGTTTAGTCTGATTTCATGTCAGACACTGAGAAAAAAGCATATGTGTCTTTTATTATAGTGTATGTAAACTTTTGGTTTCAACTGTATTTTTTTCCTGTGGTTGTCCTGTGTAGTGTGCTGCTTCTTTCTGCTCCCTATGAGCCTAAGATAAGGCTGCTAGACTTCTGGCTTAGTCTTGCTTTAGTCCTGATTCAGGTCGGGTAAAGGCCAGTCCTCCTATTTAGCCCTGGTTTAGTCCAACTCACCGGTTACTAATCACGTGGGATTTTAATATCTCTGTAGTTTTCAAAATAAACATGACTGACATGAGCGGTAAACTTCGCACATTGCCGTGGATAGAATGCTAATCCTCTGCATGCATTTTTAATCATGGCCTGGTTGAGACCTGGTTTAGTCCTGGTTTACTGCAGGTTTAGTCCTGCTTAAGTCCTGGTTTAGTCCTGGTTTAGTCCTGGTTTAGACCTGGTTTAGACCTGGTTCTGATTGAGTCTGTCTATGGTCTTAGTCCTGAGGTTTATCCATACGATGCCGATGTTTATGAAGAGGAGCTGCTCAGGTACAGTCCTTACCACAACTACCACAATCCCCTGTAGTCCTGGTTCAGTCCTGGTCTAATCCTGGTTTAGTCCTAGTTTAGTCCTGGTTCAGTCCTGGTTCAGTCCTGGTTAATCCTGGTCTAGTCCTGGTTTAGTCCTGGTCTAGTCTTGCTCTAGTCCTAGTTTAGTCCTGGTTTAGTCCTGGTTTAGTCCTGGTCTAGTCCTGGTTTTATCCTAGTCTAGTCCTGATTAGGTCCTGGTCTAGTCCTGGTTCAGTCCTGGTTTAGTCTTGCTCTAGTCCTAGTTTAGTCCTGGTTTAGTCCTGGTCTAGTCCTGGTTCTAACCTGGTTCTCTGCAGGTCCCAGTCTCCTCGTCTGAGTCCAGTTTTTGGTCACTTATCTCGACAGCTGCCCCTCGCCCCAAACCGCAGCCGCAGTGAGTAATACCACCTTAAGCAGAGAATACCACCTTAAACAGAATACCACCTTAAACAATAGGGCTTTAACCCTGTTCTAATGTGATGAAATGTTCCACAGTGGGGCTTTAACCCTGTCCCTGTGTGTGTTTCAGATGGAGAGCTGGGTGACACGGTGCAGTCAGGTACAGATAAACTCACATTTGTAAAATACTTGTTCACTTTAGTTTATTGATAAAGTACCACAGTATCTGATGAGGTTTGTCAAAAGTATAAAAAAAACCAGACGCTCATCAATACTTAAACTAGTATTGAAACTAGATACTCATTTGAGCAGGTACTAAAAAAGCCACATTCACAGGACGGAAATGAACCTTTCCTGAACAGCTTTAGAATGATCTTGAGTTGTATCTTTCACAAGTATAAGACACATAGACTAGTACACGCCCATGGACCACTATGGAACCTACTGGACACTGAGGGATCACACAGATATAAGGACACATGGGAATATAAAAGAAAGTAATATTATTTAATGTTGAAAATCAAAATACAGAAAAAAAGAAAGTGTTTTTTATTATCATTGTGGTTTTGGAATTGGTATTGAGTATCGAGACTAAACCAGGACTGAACCAGGACTAAACCAGGATTAAACTAGGACTAAACCAGAACTGAACCAGGACTGAAGCAAGGACTCTAAGTCTCCCTTAATAAGTTTTCTTCTTCTCACTCCTTCCCCAGATTAAATAAGAAAAAATATGTGAAACGTATATTAAGTGTACTGGATACATGTATACTTACTCCTTGTATTCATTAATCTGCTCGAAATAAA
>JACM01004127.1:0-10657 GCA_000787095.1 Periophthalmodon schlosseri | reverse complement strand
TTTCTTTATTTTATTATTTATTGTATTATTTATGTATTATTGAATTGCATTATTTATTATTATTTTTCTAAATGATCCATAGTTTGTGTGTGTGTGTATAGCTTCAGAGAGCACCCCCGCCTCCCACAGAAGCCTGGGCAGAGCAGAGCGCTGCAGACCAGGCCGGGCTGATGGGCCGATAGGAGCACAGTGTGTGATGGATGGTGGCAGAGGCTGTAGCAGATACACTATATCTTCAGTGGAGCCCGAGGAGGGAGCTGCTCCTCTCAAGAGCAGCTCCGACTGTGATGAGTGTCTCTGGACTTAGGATACAGTAAGAAAGCACCACTCTAACCCAAACAAGGTCAGTTTGGGTCGAACCTTCTCGGGCTCGTAAATTTCCTTAAGTTGTGGCCTTAAAACTTTTCCGATTCAAGTAGAGGAGGGAGATATATCAAAAAATGTGTAATATTTGTTTTAGCAGATTTGACTGATTAAAAGCGGAATAAAATAAGTCAAAAACAACCAGACTTCCAGTGATAAGTTTCAAAGTTCAATGTTTAATTTGATCATAGATAGATATGGTTATAGTTTATTCATCTCTGCAGGGAAGTTCAAGTGTTCAGCTATACGGAGTTACCCAATACCACAAACATAAAATACGCTGTTAGTACAAAAAGTTAAAGAGGAGTTTTTGTTTTGCAAAACTGACTTTTTGGAGCTTTCTACCATGTTTTGTTTGAGTATTTTAGCAATCTCTCCCGGGCCCTATTTGAACTTTCCTTACAGTTTAGCCATGAAAGCAAAAGCAGAATGCAAAACAAAATGTTAAAACGTCACGAACCCAATGTGATGTGCAGTAGTTTCATTAGCGGGATGCAGGCTGATTGTGTTGTGATAACGCTCTGAAAGGGAAGTGACTTAGCTTGGAGAGCAAAGGGAGGGAAGACTCAGAGCGGAAGCGAAACTTATTAAACATGTTCAAACTAATAAAAGGTAACGTGATCTAAATATGTTATGTGTTAGCAGTTAATACCCCATAGAAGTAAAATACCCCCTCTTTAAGGGGGCAAAAGCCTCTGTCACATACATGTAGAAGTTCCTGCTTGCACTGTCCTTCTATAAGATAGTATAGAGGAAGAAGCTAGTTATTGCAAGTTATTGCATTTTCTGTTATCTTCTTATGACCTTGATTCACATAAATCTTAGCTCGTCTTATCTATGAGGCTTTCTGGCAACAAAGGTGAACAATTTTGCACATCACATAATGTTACTAACTTGTAGAGGTGGGTTGTACTCAGTTACATTTACTCAGTTACATTTACTTGAGTCAATTTTAAAGTAACTTTTCTAGTAGCATACTTTTACTCCTACTGGCGTAATATTTTTATTGAAGTAACAGTATACTTATTTGAGTAAAAGTTTTGGTTACTCTGTGACAAAAAGCTTTATGTTGACAATACAAAATGATTTGAACATTTGTGTTTCTTGCACTGCTCCTTCAGATATAAAGCAGTTTTTCTCATTTTTGTGTCTATTCTTTGAAAATACCAGACTTTGTGCGTCATTTAATGTTTTGTCCTTCAAAGTATTAACTTCAAATTATGAATCAGATGTTAGGTCCTGACAGTCACTGTTTAAGTTACTGTTACTTGGGAAGTACTTTTCCCAAATAGCTTTTTACTCTTTCTTTAACCACTACTTTGTACTTCTACTTGAGTAATAATATTTTGAAGTAGGGTTACTGTTGCTCGAGTACTTTTTTTGGCTACTCTACTCACCTCCGTCCATCATTAAAACGCATGAATGATAAATGATGAAACCAAAGTTAAAATACTGAGTCTATAAATACAACTAAGTGAGACCAGATCGTCTGTTGTTACTTCCAAACAAGGGTACGAGTCATATTTCTGCCCTTCTGTGGTTAATTTCACGGCCGATTTAGGTTTTGTGCTTGACTTGAACCAAGCCATTTACAGGCACATTTTAGCACATTCCTGATGCATTGTTAAAATATGAATGTTGTTACTGAGGCTGCCCCCAACAAAAATACTGAGGCGTTCATTTTTGTAAATATCACCCACTGCTGGATTCAGGTCGAGGTGGTACACTGGCTAACACGCGCCTCACAACAACAAGGTCTCAGGTTCTATTCCTGGACTATGTTGTGCTTTTGTAGACTAGAGCCTGAATGTTCTTAGAGTGGACATATGCATTATTGCGGCTTTATTTGGCTTATAAATAAAAATACAACATATTTAAACATATTTAGTTCACCATGTTACCTTTTATTGTTTTGAAAATGCTATATTTGCCAAAAACAATGTATTGACAAGTTTAGTAATTTACACTTTTGTTTTATACGCTCTGAGTCTCTCTTTGCTCCCCCTGCATTTTGCTAATGAAAGTACTGCACATCGCATCAAGTTTGTAGCGTATTGTTTTGTATCACGCTTCTGTATATTTATGTAAAATTGTCGTGTGGGAGCATGGGTGACGTAGGGTTGTGGGCTGAGCATTGCACAGAATCTTACTGCTAACCGTAAAGAGGGTCCGAACAGGGCCCGGGAGAGATCGCTAAATTACTCAAACATGCATGGATGACATCTAAAACCTCTTCAGGCATGTTTTTGATGAGGGAACAACGTTGTAACAGTAGAAAGCTAAAGAAAAAAGAAATTATTTACCATAATCCCCATTTTTTAAGGTCATACCCCTAAAATATTTACAGAGAAAAAATATAACCTATTTGTGAACATAGAGTTAAAATGTATAATTAGCCTTCATATTTATTTCATTTCAATTATTTCATTCAGCCATGCAATAGTAATGTATTTTGACAACAATACAGTTAAGGCAAGCACATGGGTGAAGAGGAGCATGAAGAACACCATGTCTTATTATTACATGCCCCTTTAATAAACAGAAAATAATCACTGAGATGCTCAGCCATCACTCATAACATAAGGTCACTACAAAAACACTTCCCCTTAATACAGTCCTTCTGTGCTACATAATACATTCATTAATGTTCCTCAGTTCCTCTATATATCTCAAATACTTTGTAAAAAAATACCTGAACAACATATTGCTTTCTAAATATATTTGCTGAACAGTTTGATAATGAAGTTTCCAAATAGTCTCCAAACTCATTCCACAATTTTGCTGTGCAATCTTGAAAAGAAAATTGCACTTGGGACTTTTTTGCTTAATGAGAAGTGTAGAGTCACTGCTTGCCGAGTGAACATAGCCTTTCTTAACAAAGTAGTTACTAAAGCCAGGTTCAGATGCTGGACTTTGTAGTGCTTTTCTGTTTGGACACTGGAGTCAGCTTGAATGTTCTTAGAATGTTCTTGTGGCACCTTGGCATTTGTATTTCATGGTTTCTTACTTAAAATAATGTCACTTTAAAAAACGTATCTTTGTTTCCAGTGCGGTGCAGTTTCGCGTAAGATGTGCCTTTGAACAGTTTTCTCTATCACTGCAAAACATCAGGTTCTCAACATCAGGAGAGGAGCCTATTGTGCTTGTGTCTGCTCTATAGTTATAATCTATGACACCCGTGGGTCATTATGTTATAATTTGCACATTTTGCACATCCACACAAATGCATTCAAAGCTCCTCTTTATCTACTTCTAATTCACTCACATGTGAAAATGTATATTGTACATTATAAGGCAGATTTGCCATAAAAGTACACTCAAAGTAAACCATGCAAAATTCGGGTTCACTACCTGCTCGCCTCTGTGGAGGTGTTATTGCTTTACCTGGAATGTTCCAAAGTATGGCATTAAACATATCTATCTTTCATTAAAACAATTTTGAGTGCTTTTAATGCAAAGACTAGACAACAAGACTAACAATCTAATCTGACCTGTAACTTGGCCTGATGACGTCACCTATGGAGACAGACAAATTTGATGCTATACCTTGGAAAATTTGTCATTTTGAGAGCAGGAAGTAAACTTTCCACCAGAAAAGTAGCATAGGTCACACACAATGAATGATTTTTCAAAAACAGCTTTTATTTGTGATCGAGCTCGAGATTAATTTAAAGCCCGTATCTGATTTTGTGCAAAATGTGTCTTGCCCCAGTACAAATATATCGTACAAGCAGCTCTCCAGGTCAAAGTAAGTCCGCTGCGTGCTGTCGGCATCTAATTAGAAAGTCTTTTATTGACCTATGATCAGGAAGTGGGTGTTAGCATGCTACTTGCCGTTAGCTTTGTTTGTTTTAGCTGTGACAAAATCCGCATCAGTCTATGAGGGTTGTGGAAAGCGCTTATAAACTCATCGTGGTGAATAATTAGCATGGTCAGACTGCATAAGATAAACGAGGAATAACTTCGGACCACTGCAAACTGTTTAAAATTAACTAATCAGACAGTAAGACAGTAAAAATTAGGTAGAGGTACTCCTTTATTTGAGACATTGACCATTTATGTATGAATGAATGAATCTGTTCATAGTACAGCGTGTTTACCTCTCTCTCTTGCGGTCCCCAAAACGTTACTCACTGCACAGCCGTTTGATTCCTCGCCTTGATTTGTGCGTTTCTGCTGAATTTGCCTCTGTTCTGGGCTGGCCCGTGGAGCATGATGGATTGTGATTGGCAGGTTGTGTTGTGCGCGCGTGTGTGTATATGTGTGTGTGTGTGTGTGTGAGTGCGTGTATTGTATGCATGGAGGGGCCCGGGCCGTACTCAGCCGGTGATGTATGGCCCCGAGTCGGCCAATAGAAAAAGTGCTGAGGCGTAGAGTCGGACTGCACGAGCATGAGTGATGGACATGGGGCTGTGGTTACATCCATCTCCTCTGGGCTCATAATACGCCTCTCACACACACACACACACACACACATATACACAGCACATCTCTGCATAAGTCCACTGTCTCGCTGACGTGTTCCTGGAAACACTAACGCCCTGGCCTCAGAGTACTTTTCTAACAGCTTACTTTGACTCCTACTTGAGCAATATTTTTTATTGAAGTAACACTACTCTTACTTGAGTAAAAGTTTTGGTTCCTCTTCCCACTGTGAGTAAGTCTACAAGTGACAAAAGCTTTATGTTGACAATATAAAATGATTTGGACATTTGTGTTTCTGCACCGCTTGGTTCCTCTTCCCACTGTGAGTAAGTCTACAAGTGACAAAAGCTTTATGTTGACAATATAAAATGATTTGGACATTTGTGTTTCCTGCACCGCTCCTTCAGATATGATTTAGTTTCTCTCATTTTTTGTGTCTATCCTTTGACAATACCAGATTTTGTGCATTATTTCAAGTTTAAGTTTGTTTGTTACTAAGGTAGTTAGTTTAAATGGCCATAAAATCTACATAAACACTTACCTCTTTATCTACATTTACACAGTTACATTTACTTGAGTAACTATTGTACTTTTCAGAGTACTTTTCTAGCATTACTATTATTTGAGTAATACGTAGTTTGAAGTAACAGCACTCTTACTCGAGTAAAAGTCGTGGTTCCTCTTCCCAGCGTGAGTAAGTCTATTTGAACATTTGTGTTTCTTGCACTGCTCCTTCAGATATTATTTCGTTTTTGGTAATTTTTATGTTTTGTGTCTATCCTTTCCAGATTTTGTGCATTATTTAATGTGCTGTCCTTCCATTTACATCAACGTCAATTTATAAATCTGATGTTACATCCTGACAGTTACTCTTTAAGTTACTCTTACTTGAGTAGTCGTTTTCCCTAATACTTTTTACTCTCACTTGACTATTTTCTTCGACCTCTACTTCGTGCTTCTACTTGAGTAATATTATTTTGAAGTAATGTCACTCTTATGTGAGTACAGTTTTTTGCTACTCTACACATACAGTCTGTGAACAGTAGTTACATTTATGTGGGTTTGTCTGTATCCCAGCTCCTGTGCCTTTAAATTATGCAAAATTGACTTTTTAGACCTTATAGTTATAGTTGTTTCCTTCTCATTCCCCGTCTCAAGTTGTATTTAGAGTGATTCATGCATGATTTGAGTGATCTTTATTCTCCTGTATTCAAGACGTAATTGCTCTGATCTGCCCCCGTTTTCACCGTGTCCGGTTTACGCCCACCGCTCTGTACTTACTTCACTTTCCAATTTTATTTTCTTAATTAGCGATACTCCTAAGACTCAGCAGCATCATACAGCAATTTTGGTACAAATGAAAAAAAAAAGAAAAAAAATCCACTCTTTGCAAGCGTGATTTGCAGAAAGGGTCGACAATATGTGGCACCGATGATTTTTATGGTGACGTAATGTAAAGTGGCAGGCGGGAATCGGCTCCCATTGACCTTTGCAATCTTCCGGCCAAGAAGTCAGCGGACATGTTTCTTTTATTAAGTCGATATTGCAATTTCAGTTGTCCAAATTATAAGATTATTATACGGTATACAGCAGACAAAAGCACAACATGTCTTCTTTCTCGTAAAGTTCTCTCCACCAACGGGAAGGTTTGAGTTTGATTGATTCCCGCTCGGACCAGTGCATTCTGTTAAGTGTCCCTAGGAAAGACACACACGCTTCCTATGTGTGAATATGGTGTGTGTGTGTAGCTGTAGCAACAATATTAGCTTACTCACACCACGTACGGAGGTAAAGTGCCATGGAGTGTCCAAAAAGCTCTATATACACTACTAAAACCTGACCTGCTTTATTGTAGCTGACAATTTCTGGATTTTTTTTCGAGTCAACTTCTGATGGAACCACAGAATAAGGTTTTTAACATGGAAATGTGTAAATACTGTAGATTTATTATTTGTAATAGGGGTGGGACGAGACACAAGACTGGGTCCATGAGACAAGACAAGATTTAGACATAATTTGGAATAAATAGATGTGTAATCCAGTTTACAATTTTGGCGTAAAAAAATATATTTATTTATTTATTTATTCTGTTTGGAACTATAGCTTCTTACGGAGGTGTAACTCACTAGCACTTAACCCGTTTTTGTCCAATCTAAATGTAAAAAAAAGACCCAGGACACGCTGGAGGGACCGTGTCTCTCGGCTCACCTGGGAACGCCTTGGAGTCCCACCGGAGGGGCTGGAGGAAGTGTCTGGAGTGATGGAAGTCTGGGAATCCCGGCTTAGACTGCTGCCCCCCGTGACCCGGCCCCAAATAAGCGGAAGAGACCAGAATCTGCGCAGTAATGCAAAACATGAATCTGTAATGGCACCTTCTCAAAACAAGCCAAAATTAAAGATAGTTTAAAAGTCTTGAATGGACCAATATTATCTCCAAACACAAACTGAATATCCACCCAACTGCAGCTATTGTTTCCACAGTGAAGGCAGAAGATTTCATAAAGACATAGTGCTCTTTACCTGCTATGGGGCTGTAGATTTACACATCTCCTGTTCAGGTTAGAGAAAGTGTGATGGTCCAGGAGCATCTGTCTGCAACGACAGAGGGAATAAGAAGAACCCACACACACACACACACACACACACACACACACACACACACACACACACACACACACACACTGGAGTCATGACCTTTAGAACAAACTGAGAGAACATTATGAGCCTGGCTGTGATAAAGTGACACCACTGCAGGTTTAAAGGGCTCATATTACGCTATTTTCTGATCTAATGTTGTTTCCTCATCAAAAACATACCTGGAGTTTTATTTGTTTCATTCGCACTGTTTAACACACATACCTGGAGTTTTATTTGTTTCATTCGCACATGTTTAACACATAAACCCTGCATATTTAGGCTGAGTTCTTCTCTCAAACAAAATACTCCATACCTTGTGATGTCATGTGGTAATACAGGAAGTGCTCCACTGTGTTTTTAAACTTCATACACCGTCACTAGAATCATTTGGATAACTTCAGCGTTGGACCTGCCGATCTCTACTGAACTAAAAGTAAAAGGTAGCTATTAATTCAAAAACTACTGCTTCATGACATCACAAGGTGGAACAGAGCATCTTGAGCTTTGGAGATGTAAACAGACTAATAATGCAGTATTAGGCAAATATATGTGAATGAAACAAAACACAACTCCAAGTATGTTTTTGAGATGGTAACAACATTCTAACATGACTTACAAGCTTACAAGAGCCTGGGGGGTGCTCAGGGGTCTTCTTGTCTCACAAAAACACTCATGCTGTCAATAAGTCAATAGAAGATTTTTTTGCGCACCATGTAGTAAATTTGAGCTGTTGCATAAAGTACTTGATAGAACAGATATAACTAGTACTGGGAGGCCTTTCCATTTGAGTGTTTTTGTATGTTTATATTGATACTTATATTGATATTTCTTCTTGGAAAGTCTACAAGACTCTCCCTGCTCCCCCTTCGTCCATATGCATTTCTTGGTCCCTGAGTAGCCAGCTCTGTCCTCCATGCCCAGGAAAAGTTCTAATCCTTCAGTCCTCATTCATGAAAAAAACCCATCAAAATTCCTAAATCACTGCTCCTTTTAGTGTCACCGTCTGACTGCGGAACTGTCCACAGCCCAGCACCACTTCACTCTCGAAACCCGCTGAGTTTCAGGGTGCATTCCCGTGCGCCTTCATCTTTGGTGACAGGTAATGAGTGCCTACTACTCTTGTCCATTCACAAAAATGGCCAAATTCTTCCATGTTCCCCATAGTTTCTCTGCTTGGCCAAATAATTGTGCCTCAAGCCAAGTGTGCGTGCTGTGCACCTTCATTTGCAGTGACAGGTAGCCCCCGTGTAACCTCTTCATTCATAAAATTTCCAAATTTTCACGCATCTGTCCCTTGTCCTGCTGCTCGGCTGTAATCACTGTACCAGGCCCTTTATGCACACAGTGCTGTGCCTACAGCAATAGGAAAAGGTAAATGCATCCTAAATATAATTTCAACTCCTAGAATGTGTTCTCTAACTATTAATCTGGTTGGATAGTTGGCATTGCGCCAAGGACGATGTGAGCCATCCCACGCCTTGTCCCAAACTCAAAGAGAGCTGCGTAAATTGGATTCCCAGCTGTTAAACCCTGGGATCAAGCACTCACCATATTCCATCAGTGGTATGTGTGCTCTTCTTAGTCCAGTTCCATTGTGCTTTAGGATTGATATTAACTTCTGCTCACCTCTTGTGTCATCAGTGGTCAGGGCACGCTCCTCTGCTGCTTTGCTTTGCTGTTCCTACAGGTTTGGTTCAGTTAATCTTTGCTTTTGCATCTCCATTTTGTTTTGATCGGTTTAATTACAATTTTATTTGCTCCACTGTGAGATCACCTCCTCTTGTTTGGTGCTGTTCTGGAGCTCGGACCAGTGCCTCTGAGTGCCTCGCTCTGTGTGTCCAGCTGTATTTTATGCCCTGTACCTGGTCTGACAGGTGGTAGGCTTAGGCTGGGTAACCTTTATAGAAATGAACGTGTGTGTATGGGTGGATCCAGATTCCTTAATATTGTTGCGTTCTGGTGTAAGGAAACACACCAAATTTATTCTGGTTGTTTATTTTCTGAACACAAGGGCTATTGTAGACCGTAACCCACGCCATAACAAGAGCAAAATAACAGCGGTCTGAACGCACTAGAGCCAGCCTCCAAAACAGACCAGTAATTAACGAATAGAACCTTTATACAGCAACCAATTTGTCACATACAAAAGCAGTTACATTAACAACAACAACAACAACAACAACACATAAACAGTTACAAGAACAAAAAAACGTGTCAACTGAACTAAACACAAAATATCAGATCATTACAATATGTAAAATAAAAATGATGTAAATTCAGTGGAACCTTTGATATGGGACCTGTGCACCTTAAAATTAGGTTCCTTTCCCCAAATTAGATTTGTTGTGGTGTTGTTGTGATACTTGTTTTCTATTATTATTCCAAACTGTTAACTCCTCGATTGCCACATCTTGATCAACTTGTGCATTAAAGGAACCGTAGGATTATTTTTTTTCCACAACTGTGTCCCCAGATACGAGGTAAACATGTTCAGATGGTAAACGGTCACATTTTATATAGCACTTTTCCACCTTCAAAGCACTCAAAGCACTTTACATCAAGGAACCACTCACCCATTCACACACACACTGACATTGGGGGAGAGGTGAGTTAAGTGTCTTGCCCAAGAACACAACAACAGTATTCATCTGTGGGATCTGGAATCATCTGCCAACCCGTGGGTCAGCGGATCTGAGCGCTCAACCAATGATGTTTATGTCGAGAGTAGGTTTCGAACCGCCAACCTTTGGATCGGAGGACGAACGCTCTATCAACTCAGCAACTGCACCTAATTATGAATCAGTGCTAGTGCAGCCTCTGTAGCTCAGTGAG
The DNA here is from genome assembly GCA_000787095.1 of Periophthalmodon schlosseri. NCBI lineage: Eukaryota > Metazoa > Chordata > Actinopteri > Gobiiformes > Gobiidae > Periophthalmodon > Periophthalmodon schlosseri. Next base: position 400 of record JACM01004127.1, on the reverse strand, counting down.
TGAATTCTGGAGATTCTGATCTTTCACATGAGGCATGGCCTGTCCATATACTGAGAAGGAGAAAAACTTGTGTGTGTCCTCCATCCTCTGTTGTGATTGTAATGCCTTTTAAAAGAGTGCAGGCTATATGCAGTTCCTTTAATTACATGCATATACCATTGCTCCAAATCATGATCAAAAATGCTTGGAGCACCAACTTATAAAACCATTATTGCCTCATGCAAACTAAAGTCCACACAGTGCAGCAAAGTACACTCCCTGCCTCCCAATGAGCCGCAGCTGTGTGTGGGGTCAGACGAGGCCAGTGAATACATCGGGCCAGGTCCTGCATGTAAAACAGTCCCCGAGCGCTCCTCTTTATGTCAGCCCCTTCAGCACCTCCTCAGTACCACCACAGTAC
>JACM01055385.1:0-12611 GCA_000787095.1 Periophthalmodon schlosseri | reverse complement strand
TGGCCTAGCCAGTCTCAAGATCTCAACTCCATAAAAAATCTTTGGGGGGAGTTGAAAGTCCGTGTTGCCCAGCGACAGCCCCAAAACATCACCGCTCTAGACTAGATCTGCTGGAGGAATGGGCCAAACTACCAGCAACAGTGTGTGAAAACCTTATGGAGGCTTACAGAAAACATTTGACCTCTGTTACTGCCAGGGTATATAAAGGGGTATATAACAAAGGGTATATAACAAAGTATTGAGATGAACTTTTGTTATTGACCAGATACTTATTTTCCACCATAATTTGCACATAAATTCTTTAAAAATCAGACGTGATATGATTTTCTGGATTTTTTTTTCTCACTTTGTCTCTCATAGTTGAAGTGTACTTATGATGAAAATTACAGGCCTCTCTCATCTTTTTAAGTGGGAGAACTTGCACAATTGGTGGCTGACTAAATACTTTTTTGCCCCAATATACATAAAAAAGCGACATAGCCATTTGTCAACAAAAAAAGCACAATTGAATCTGTTACTTTCTACAGTGAAGTTTACAATTATCCATCCCATTCATCTATTTTCTTCTTTCTTAGACAGCAGTCTAAGCAGGGACTCCCAGACTTCCCTCACCCCAGACTCACTTCCTCCAGCTCCTTCGGTGGGACCCCAAGGCATTCCCAGGTCAGTCGAGAGACACAGTCCCTCCAGCGTGTCCTGGTCTCGACATGGACTAGCAGCGGCTCTACTCCGAGCTCCTCTACTCCTGTGACTGAGCTCCTCACCCAATCTCTAAGGGAGCGCCCAGCCACCCTGCGGAGGAAACTCATTTGGACCACTTCACTTGTATCCGCGAGCTTGTCCTTTCGGTCATTACCCAAAGCTCATGACCATAGGTGAGGGTAGGAACGTAGGTTGACCAGTAAATCGAGAGCTTTGTCTTTCGACTCAGCTCTTTCTTTACTCTGTAATAATCAATTTATGTTTAAACACAAAGCACTCAAGCAAATGGTGATTATTCCTCTTCCAACTAAATGCTAACAACACGTAAACAAGCACGGCTATTACATGGTACACAGAAGATGGAGCGCATCGGGGGTGGTGCCACATTAAGGTCACCACGGAATCACTTGACTGATGCCTATAATGGTTCCTGGTGGTTTGTGGATGTGTCATGCTCCATAGAGAGTCTGATTCTCTCTCTCTTTGGACCCACACAAAGTCAATTACTCTTTGACATCAAATGATTCCCGCCTCCCCGGCCTATTAGACACTGAATTAACCTTCTACCTGTCGATGAGGAGGTATGAGAGGACAGTTACAACCCTGCTGTACTCTGCGCTATAATAAGACATTTGTCTTGTACTTTCCACACAGCACAGGCTGAGCTAATGACTCCAAAGAAATGTAATAAAAAGTGGATTAGCAGGTTTTGTCAAAGGTGCTTATGCTCTGATTTAATACAAGGACTCACTGGCTCACATGTTTATTGGATGAACACAGCATGATATTTTTCAAGCCACACAAATGCAATTTCACCTGATCTGTAATTCAGTAATTTGTGTTTTTGGGAAGGAAGGAAGGACGGTAGTTGTCAGACGTTATGGCTAAACAAACTAAAACAGGTCCAAATGGGTTTGTGCTTTTGCCATTACACTGAACTGCAGCTGTATTACAACCACCTATGAGACTAAATGTTGTTGGACGCCATTATGGGGTAATATTCATGATTACAGCCATGATGATGATAGCACTGATATGCGCTAAGCTTATTCTCGTACATGATTGTGTTGATGTTTGGACCTGAGAGAAGGCTTAAAGTCATCAGAACAGTGCAGCAGAACAGCAGTGCAAATGCTGCTAGAAGCCGTCACAGAACCATCTGACGTAGGAACAATGTCCACTCCATCTCCCACTACATAAGCCAAGGCAATTCTATAGTAAATCTTTTCTGTTTGTGCGGCATTTTTAACAAGTGTTTTAACAAGTTTAGTTCTGATCTGATATGTGGTTGTATGATTCCCAGTGCAAAAAAATATGAATAAGTCCTCCACAGTACTGAACCAGTCTAATCACAAGCTTGTCTGGAGTATCCTCAGAACCCACCCTTTCAAACTGATTACAAATCCTTTGTAATGGCAAACCCTTCTGCACAACGCCCATGCCATACCACAACACTTCATTTTACTCACATAAGTGCAGCAATCAGTGTTTCACATCCCAGGTTTTTGCAACAAAATCTAATAATCATGGGCTTCATAAGAGCATTGTTCTGAGACAGAACAGGCTAAAAATAACTCTCAACTCAGCGGGATTGTTGTTTAAAATTGTAATACATTTCACATGAACATTTTTAAATTTATTATACAGAGGTTACTTTTAACTTAAAATAGAATATCTTGACAAGGGCCTATGATGACAAACCTCAATAAACTCTTTAATCATATTTAGAGATATGTTTTTACCACAGAAAGTTATCGGTTTATTTGTAATCCTGAAGAAAAATAAATGTTGTAAAAGAAAGCTTTATAAAACTAGAATATCCATTCTAGTTTCCCATCTCTTCATATAGATTATAAAATGCATGCTATTTATTATTTTGGAAAATTAAGCCTCCTCCAAGTGTTTTTCTTTAAAATGTACCACTCGGCTCGACTGCCAATCTTTCCTGTAACTGTAGCAGATGTTGATGATGAAGCGGGCAGTGTGCAAATCAAGGAGAGTCAAACCTGAGCCAGTCTGAACCTGATGTGACAGACAGCAATTAGGCCAGTCATTTCACAATCTGGGCATCACATCATGGCTGACAGACTATGACAAAACAGTTAAGAGGTAGAGAGCAGACATCAAATGAGATTGCGCATAACAAAGTCGATATAGGAAGATAAGTTGAGATATATAGTGGAGAGCTATTATGTCATAGCCATGTTTCCAGACAACAGAAAGCCCTAAAATGATTACTAGCTCTTAGGGGCCTCTTACAAGTCAGTTCCTCCGCACTGTTGCTGTGGCATCCAAGTGATCTCTTCATTAATTCATAACGGAGCGGCGAACCAAATTAGCACTCGTTAGCCACCCGCTGTTTACTTTTCTTTATTTGCTATCATTAACTGCAAGCCCCCTTTTAAAACTGTGTGTGGACATGTGCGAGATGGGGTGGCGCTGGGGGCATTTCAGGCGGGTCGTCATTGCGCGCTCACCTAGCAACCTGTGGCCTGGGACGATTCTCAAAGGCAGAGCATCACTAGGGGGTCACACACACACACCTTCCCTACCCCACAACCTTACCACATGACTATCAGGGGCTCAGGTGCATTTGCTTGTGATGTTTTGCTTGGCAGAAAATCAACAGGCTGGAGTTTAATGGACAACTGCCACCACTACTAATTGAACTTGGATATGTTCAACCAAGCTGGCAAACAAGAAACTGAAGACAACAAGCTAAATACAGAGGACTTCCTACTGTAGGTTTTGCCTTCTGGGGTCGTCATGGTAAATCGTCTGCCTCCAAGTGTGCAGTGATTTGCTTTTTGATCTATTTTACTTTTACCTGTTCTGAAGCAACAATACCTTCCTTTGCCAACCTGGCGCAACCCCTCTGTCTCGCCATCATCCAAGTTTGAGACCCATGTGGCTGGATTGATCTGTTTTTGGGGTGTCAAATCTAGGGGACATTTTTTCCTTCTACCCACTGTATCTCTGGACAAACAGATGTATTGTCATATCTACTGGTGACTGTGACATGAAGACCTACCCCGGCTGCGTCATGCCCTATCGTCCAACACGCCTCCACATACAGAGGGACGTCTTGCCCACCTGTGGCTGCTGACTCCTGGAGACAGCCATCCCCTGTCACAGATCATCTGCCTCTTTGCCTCTCTGTCCTCCTCTGGGTGCTAGATGCCCTGGGTTTTCTAGTGTCAGAAAAAAAATAATTAGAGAAGCAGTCCACCAGAAGAAGAGGTCAAGGTGGGGAGAGGACAATACCAAAGGACCAACTTGAACAGGGGTAAGATATCGGCCATTTTGTATTTATATTTGTAGATTTATTTCACATGCATATTGTAGTCCAGATTCATCAGGCTCAGAAGTGGTCAGCTGTGGAAGGTTTTAATAAAACATAGCGGACATTCTTTTGCTTTTTATTTTATTATTTCTTTCTCACGGCCCATCTGCTAATAGGGGATGCCCAAAGAAACATATGCTCCTTATGTATTAATCATCCACAAACGCCTGTTTTTGCTTAGCAGACATGGCCGCTGAAGAAAGCCTTAAAGGGCTTTTCCCTACTTCCTCACAACTTTAGTTCTAGCTTTAGTCAAAACACACATCACATTTGGTCTGGCATTTTACCAATTTTCTAATAAGAACAAGAAGAATTAGATGACTTTTTAATATAATTTTTTACATTTCCCAGATTGCCTCTATGGGCATGCAAACTCTGTTAAGACTCTGATAATGCAGTCTTTTAATAGAGGCAGCTGTCTGTGGATTGATAAAAGCACATACACTTACAGTTGATCTACAACAGACTAATGTGTGAACATATTGAACACATCACCGTTGTGCTGATTGTTGACAAACAGAGAGTGTTTGTGTGGGAGTTACAGCAGAAGAGAGGACAGTTTTTGTGACACGTTTCACTAGACTCAACAGAAGGCGGCTTGGTTTTTGGCACATGTTCTTCTTGTGAGGTATTTTTTCATCTAATTATACGACAACACAATGTCATAAAATATGTTTTTTTCTAACAAGCACTTTTTATCTTTTAGTATCTTCTTCAGATGTTTACATTTTGTACATTACGTCTACATGTGTTTCAGGCTGACATATGACATAACTTGATTCTGGCAAAAGGAATGACACATATTGTTGGTGGAATCTGAAATTGAATTATTGATGGCTTCAGCCTGCTTAAAAATGCATCCCCAACCTTTCTGTCGCTCAGAGAGGAAGTAATAATTAGTGTTTGAACATAAGGGAAACAGACGCTAATTATAAAGGTGCCACTGCTACAAATATATATTTATTCTTTTTAAATGAAAGTTGTTTTATTCCACACATGCACAAAGTTCTTTTTCAATCAACAAACTGGGATACAAATTTGATGGATCGTCGTGTTCTCTCACAACTAATAAATACAATGATTAATTCAACTCAAACCTCATGATGATACCAATTTCCACACTGTTCTGCTCATTTGAAGAAGGTGGCACCCTGACAGGCAGAGAGGCAGACACAGACCAAATCAAATACTATGGGGGAATGAATGGGTGACAAACGGTAATAGCTGCAAATGGGCATCGGCTCACCTCCTGCCCGAAAAGCTGAGATACTGCACTGTCACTCATGTCAACTAAACTATAAAAACTCACTACTGCACAGCTCTGCACAACTCTTTCTATAAACTTATTTATTTATTTATTGTTTAGTACCTTTATTTCTTTTTGTCTTTTCCTTTCTTTACTCTAAAACCAAGGACAACATGTCAGCCATCACTGCAAAATTACCAAAATTCAATTAATAAAAGGTTTATCAATGAATGAAAAATGTATTACATTTTTTCTTTTCGTTTGACCCCTTCAGGAGGATGACACGAAAAGCCCATGCAAGAAGAGTCCTTGCCCCTTTGTGCACAGAAATGAAGGTAGGGTAATGAGCTTTTTGCTGTATTTATTATTGTAAAATTGTCACTGGCATATTTTGAAATCAGAGGTGGGTAGTAGTTTGTAATATATTGAATACATTTGGAGTTGTTTTTAGACACAATACTTTTACTCCTACTTTATTAATATATCTGAAGTGTAACCGTCCACTTACCTAAGTAAAAGTGTTACTGAGTGAGTCTACAAGACACAAAAGCTTTACGTTGACATTATCAGTGACTTGAAAATTTCTTCCTCTGCTCCTTCAGATATAATTTAGTTTTTCTCATTTTTGTGGTGTGACCTTTGAAAATACCACACTTTGCGCATTATTTGTCCTTCCAATTACATTAGCTTCAAATTATAAATCAGATTTTATGTCCAAACCTTTACCCTGACAATTACTTTTGGGGTCATAGTTTCCCCAAATACTTTTTTACTCTCAGCTGAGTCATTTGTTATAAAACTACTTATTTTTATTTGAGTAATATTAATTTATTCTTACTTGAGTACAATCTTTGGTTACTCTACCCACCTCCACCTTTAAATATATGTGGAATTTAAAATGCATATGATTAAACTGGGTAACAGGGGCTTTACTGGTAGAATGATCATCTTAGAGCATGACTTATGAAGAAGGTGCTGTCTGTCTACTTATGAAGCCACATTCAAACAGGCAAAGCGTGTTAAGATTCTCTTTCCACCAAGGTTGAAGGGTTAGTATCGGCCTTACAGTGTAAATCCAAGCCATTATTACTACTATCATAATTAACTGTCTTTGCCTGACTGTTTGCTATACCCTAAGAAGACATCCAGTATTTTTCCAAGACCATAATTGCATGTTTTTTCTTCTGCTACAACATCTTAGTGCTTGACCCTCTTCATAACCCAAAGGGAATATTCTCCTAATCAGGTAGCTAGTTAAAATCCTTAATGGGGTAAAGATACCAAAGGAAATCTCTTTAATTGGCTGCTATAATAATTGTTGTATCATCGTGACCGCCTCATGACCAGTGATAGTGCAGAACCAATGTATATGAGTTGTGTGGGCATCTGTGTGTGTGTGGGGGGGAATGTGCTAGTGGATGTAAATGGTGTGAAATGAGCGCACATCGTGTTACAAGGGAAGATTATAATGAAGCAGGGATGATGCAACGTCTAAGTTTTCGGGTTAGTAACCATAGCAACTACACAACCCTGTGTGGGTGGGTGTTTGATGTTGCTGGAAGGGGGTACCAGTGGAGGAGAGAAGGGAGACAGATGTCAGCAACTGCAAGACCTATAGCCCCTTAACCATAGAACACATGTTGTCAAGTTGTTCAAACTACTGCTGGGCTGGAGTGGATTTCCAAAGTTGGGCTGCTGCTGGTCTTACCTTCAGTTGAAGTTGCAGTTCCTGTTTAAGGCTGGTTTGTGAGTAGATTGTGTTTTACCTACAAAAAAATGTGTTACTGACAGTGCACATGCACAAACAACAACACCAAAAACAATATGATTAAAATACAGGAGTGAGTCACATCTTCACTGATCAGACTTCCAACTGATCAGTAGTGACAGACAGGCTAAGCTACTCCAGTCTCCTTCCTGACAAACGTCTGTTTTTATGGAAAATGCAAATACAATGGTTAGCCTAACAGGCTATGTTACAGAATTGATCATTTTGCAAAATTCCATCACTTCATCATTTTAGGCTAGCAGTGTTGTCTGGACCTTTTGGCCTGGCCTGGGGACCCACCATAGATTATGGGGCCCCCTGTGAAGTGTGAACCCCAATGTTGATAATCACTAAGGTCAGGCCATCGGGATCGTGCCTCATCAATGGAACCTCCCTATTAAATATCTCGCGCCCGCCGCCCATGGCACATGCCCAACATGCGCTGTGAAACTGCCCCAGAACTGCACAACCATAAAATGACACTCTGATTTGATTTAGGTAAGTTGGAAATGGTAGGGTTTTGAATGTTTTGGGCACGTTAGAGCTCCTTGGCTACATGCTACACATAAGTTGGCTAACAACATTGTTAACTCTGTTAAACCTCTCCCAAAACTAGACCAGGCCTATAGTTTAAAAAAAAAAAATCTTTAACAAATGTGTATAACTTAATATACATACAAAATATGTAGGTTATAAGTTTTTAAAAGTTAGTTTTTTAGCAAAGATAACGCTAGCTTTGTTGCGCAGTTAACTTTCATAGCATAGCCTACATTTTAAGGTTGTTCAGAGGCAGGGTTGTGCTTGTCCCCCTTGAGCCTAAGTCTTGGTCTCCAGCGCCGCCTCTGTGGGTTGTTTAGTCTCTGTCTGTCTGATCCTTGGGGGATGTGAGATGTTTTATTCTCTGTCAGTCTCTAAGCTCACTCACTCTATTATCACTGCGCAGTGCGCGCTAGTGCGCACGTGCTCTTGGTCTTTCCCATGATACGTCTGAGTGAATCATAGGCTAATATTATAATGACATAGCCCGCACATGAGGCTAATCCCCAAACGTGATCTTTTGTTGTGGCCAGAAGCAACGATGTCCCTGGTGTTGACTCAGTAAAATGATTTATTGGGCTTTTCAACCTTACTCTCATTTTTTCTGCTTATATCTACTATTAGAATTAGTGTAGCATTACAAACTTTATGAATAGCTAATTATAAGAATTTCATTATAAATAAATTACTTTACCACTTCACTTTACACTACATACTACACAGAAAAAAAATGTAATTGTAAATCTAAAGACATTACTAGGCCTACTGGGTAGAAAACCTTTAAGAGAGCCAAAGATGAAACAGAAATGAATGAAAGCCCCCTTCAGTCTCCAGACTGACCACAGAGGCAGCGGCTCAGATGGCTTAACTCATGAACTGTGAACCATGTCCATCAAAGCAGAGAAAATCAGCGGCTCACTGAGGAGCTGTATAAAACCAACTGAGGTTTAGTGGCTGTGGGTATTCTCAGTGAGAGAGTGACTTAAACCATGTCTGTCATTGTGGCTCTCAGTCTGCTCTAAGCAGCTCTATGCTTTCCTCCACAGGAAACCTGCTCTCTGGAGTTATGCCTGTTTCATCATTTTACATGTCGGAGTGCCTTTTCTTTTATCCTTACTTCACCTGTCTCACATCATAAATGTAAGTTCATTTTGTTATCATTTCTTTTGTGCCACACAGCCCTTTTCACCCAGATTGTAATGTGGTTCCCTCCACCCTCCCCGTCTGCGCGTGCCTTGTTTGCCTCCCTCACACTCACTTGCTCGCTCTCATTGTGGAGAGGGAAACAGCATCAACAGCCAAGCCACAGTAACAGCACATGCAACAGGGTGCAGACAGCACCTTCTGCTACAGCACCTCTCCTCCAGCTCTCACCCCTCCAAGGACATCTCCAGGGAACGAAGACACAAGTCCAGCCAAAGCAACATTTGTGATCCTTCTAATCTGCATCATATACAGAAGAAAGAAGAGAGGAAAAGTTCAAGGAGCAATCGGAAAAGTGACGAATAATTTGTGAAGAAAAAAGACAACCAAGAAAAAAGAGAGCCACACAAAAAGAAAGTAAGCCTGTTGTGGAGTGAAGATGCCACCTGTGGTTCCTGTTCACATTTAAAGCAGCCTCTCTTAAATCCACACCAATGGCTTCCAAGAAGAAGTGGGCTGAGAGGAGGGAGCTGTGCAGAGACAGGCCATTCTCCACCCGAGATGATGCTTCTGCGGTGCCCGGGACATCTGGCCCCGGTCGCTCCACCACCAGGGGGCGCTTCTCAGAGTCATGGAAAAGGCTGAGCTCCAGAGGGGGGTCAACCAAGAGGGGAGGGCTCAACTCTCAGCAGCCACCGGTAAGATGTTTTAAGACACACACGTCACCTAAGAGAATCCTTTTTGGGGTTTAGACAAAAGACATGCCACAATGGCTTGTGTCTCAAGAGAGTCTCACCTGGGATAGAGCACAGCAGCTGTTAGGAATCAGGCTTTAATTAGTCAAAAGGCCTCTGTGGCAGCAGCTGTAGGAGCACAGGAGCACCTGTTGGATACTTAACAACATTTAGTATTTCATGGAAGCAGAATGTTAACTAAATAATAGTTAGTTAATTAAGTGTGATACAAATGATTATTTACATAATGTCTCTCAGCAAAAGAGCATTGCATTGGTCATTGTAATGATGTTGTATCAAGTCACTTTTAAACACTTAAACGTATATCAGGATGGCTGCACAATATACAATATATTGATATTGCCATATTGCATTACGCAATGATCAATATCGCAAAGGGACTAAATATATGGCTAAATGTATTCTATCAGACAGAAATGCACTGTTTTTAGTTAAGTAAATGTAAAAAAAATCAGTTTTACTTTTTTATTAGTAATTCTTTATTTAGCCTTGTTTTGGCCTTACTTTAGCCTCTGTTATGTTTTTTTGACACAGTATGACGAGTAAACTGAAGTTGTATCTTTTTGCTTTGATTTGACTAATTTGAGTTTATTGTGTCAATAAATATTCCAATATCTCAATATTATTATCATAATACTGAATATAGTTATCAAATATCACATATGTTATAATATTGTGCAGCCATACCAGGATGTGCCAGGAATCAGAGTCCCATGACGTCCTACAAATTATAAAGTTCAAAGACAACCATAGGTTTATTGCATTTGTCAGTTTTGGATAAAGTTCAAAAAGGCCTTTGTCATACTGATTTTTTTTTCTACAGTTTAGTCTTTTATGGATTCATGAGTGCCTCGTTTCCCCTCTCTCCTTCTAAAATATGGCACTGATGTTTATGTATCAGTGAATCTGGCCTCTAGCTGGGAATTTATGGACTGTTGCACACAGCCAATAATCTGTAGGGTGATCTGAGGCAGTGATATACGCCGTGACGTTGGCTGGAATGTGTGGGAGAGCCATTTACACACATGGAGAGTTTCATGTCGTACCTTCCATTTTTACCTAAATCCAGTACTTTAAGAGGTGCAGTGTGATGTGTAGGTAATGTGCTTGTGAACTCCCCTCTTATCTGTCTGAAGCGCCATTTTATTATTTTTGGTGTGCACCTGTAGTCCCAATGACCTGCTCTGCTCCATCCTCTGGGATTTGTGTCGCTTGGATATCAACAACTGGGAAGGGACCACAACACGGCTCGCTGCATCAGATATTTTGCACCTTTAGTTGTATGGAGTGATCATGTGGTTTTGTGTTGGTTGGTCTTATTTGTGTGAGATTAGAGATAGAAAACAGTGAAAGATTGGAAAACAAATCGAGTGACTGAAGCAGATCTTTTTCAATTGTGTTTTGATGCTGATATGTGATCCTACTCTGAGCTGAGGCAAAGGTGTTTGTATTTTTTCAATGTAATAGTTATGAGTTCTGTTATTTAGCAAACTGATGTCTGAAATTCTATAGCATGAATATATAGTGCCCAATGTGCTTCCTTTAAAGTCGGCAAAAGCAAGACCTAAATAGTTGTGTTGTGTTGTGGAGAACTTTATAACTGCTGTCTTTTCTTAACCATTTCATAGGAGACCACTTAACATGTGAAAGTCTTTTGTGAAATACTTGGTCACTATGGGGCTATTATGATGTGGGCTGGCATTATACTGCTGGTGTTTTCTATAATGAGCCATATCAGATCACCATGGGACCTCAACTCTCCCCGAAACACACATTCACCTAAACCAATTGTGGCTTAAAATGTCCACATTTAAATTCTTCTTTTTGGGGTTGCTTCAGTTGTTTTGACTGTACTTCATATTTTGTTATGTTTTTGTTCTGGTAATAAACCTGGCATGTTTTTAGTCTGTGTACTCTCAATATAATGAATACTGGTTAGTAAATTAGTTGTTAATTAATTACAATGAATGAGTATAGCTGCCACATCCCTAGTTTAAACCATAAATCATAATGCATTTCTTTATCCATGGAATAGTTGTAATAACTTTTTCATGTTTGCAAACATAGTCTACGTGACAACTCTTCAAACAGGTAGAGTACCAACGACAACGAGGTCGTTGTATCTAAACAAACAGAAGCAGATGGTCTGCAAACCAACAAATAAACTCTAAACATGCACAAATAGCAGTTGTGTGGAACAGCTGGCTAGATTTATATCTCTTCATTGTATTTCTTTCAAATTAAAGTATTATAAAAAGATAACAAAGAACAAGTTTTTGGTTTCCATAGAAACAGTCCATAGTTCATTTAATGTGTTGTTTTTGTTAAAAAAAAAAAGGCACTTTGAATGCTTATTTTTTCCCCCTTATCAAACTGTGTGGTGCTTCAGTGGTTAGAGTTGGCGTAGTGAAAGACAAGTCAATGTAATTCTTTGTTATGGTTAAAAGTATGTTTTTTTATTCTCATTAAAACATCAGAGCCTATTTTCAGAACGGTGTTGGTTTTGCTCTCCAACTCTGCACACCTGCCCATTTAGTAGGCTGATGTCAGTGTTCGTGACTGCATGACTGTCAGGTTTGAGGGACCACTGACAGGGTGACACTGTGACTCAAATGTTAAAAGAAGGTTTTGTGGTTTTCATGTTTAATTTAGATTTGTTTTGTTCACTGTGGCTTCAGACATAAGCTGTATGAGGTCTGAGCTCAGTGGGCAAGTAATACTCTTAAGGCCTTTTTGGTTTTAAAGATGCACTTTGTGAATTGTCTGTTATCTACTTGTCTCCATGGATGTGTTATTTCTTTGCCCAGAATGTTCCACAGTATAGCTTTATGTACCTATTTCTATGGAGACAAAGCCACCACCAGGTGACCAAGTTACAGGTCAGATCTGTGGAGAGGTGACCCCGCTCAAAGAAAGAATTGATGTTCAAGGTATTTTTGAGCAAGAAAAACACCTGTAATTGAGTAAATGAAAGAAAGAGAAGTCCAGTCTCATATTGTGGAACATTCAAAGCAAGGCAATAGCATCTCTATGGAGACAAGCAGATTGCATACCCTCCACCAGAAAAGTTACCTACTCTACCTTTAAGGGAAAAAAAAAATAATAATAAAATAAAAT
>KN477907.1:4413-19738 GCA_000787095.1 Periophthalmodon schlosseri | reverse complement strand
TCAGGCTTGCAAGCTTCCCCCTTTTTAAACTTTTGGTTTCAACTGTAGGTGTGAGTACCTGGTTGCTGTGAGTACCTGGTGGTGGTGGTCTTGCCCTCCATCTTCTGGCTGTCCCACACTTTCACTGTTCCGTCGTTTGAAGCTGTGGCGAAGATTGAGTGTTCATCTGATACTCGGATCCTGTTCACTGCAGCTTTATGTTCGTGAAGGTGGGCCACCAGGAGACCTTTGGGGTGCCAACCTGGAGAGAAGGAGGACAGAGGGAGGTCAGAGGAGAGGAGGAGCGAGAAGGAGAAAGGATAGGAGGAGGAGGAGGAGGAGGAGGGGGCAGACCTTTGGGGTGCCCCATTGGAGATACAGAGGAGAATAAAGTCAGAGAGGAGGAGAGAGGAGGAGAGAGGCAAGGAGAGAGGAGGAGAGAGAGAGAGAACGGAGGAGAGGACAGAAAAGAGAGGAGGAGAAGGCAGAGGAGAGGGGAGGAAGAGAAGGGAGGAGGAGAGTAGAGAGAAGAGAGGTGTCAGGAGGGGGGACCCCCAGACTCCAAGACCCCCAGACCCTCTTTCAGTGGTGGTGTCAGGGTGAGGTGTGAGTACATACTGTTATGAGAGGCTTTATATTCATGGAAGGTTACACGTGAGTACCTGGAGGAGGTGAGTACTTAGCTGAGATGAGTACCTGGGGGAGATGAGTACTTGGAGAAGGTGAGTACCTGGCTGAGGTGAGTCCCTGGAGGAGGTAAGTACCTGGAGGAGGAGGGCGGCTCTCCCATTCAGCACTCTCCAGTAGATGTTTGGCCATCCTCTCAGCGCTGCTCTGTTCTCTCTTCAGCTGCACCAGGGTCTGAAGATCTGACCTACAGCTGTGGAACCGACGCTGAAAACCAGGACCGGACCAGGACTGGACCACTGGGACCGAAGGGGGGGCCGAGGACCGCTTCTGCGAGGACTCTGAGGGCTGAGAGAAAGACTCAGGACTAAACCAGGGCTAAAAAGCAGGACTAAAGCAGGACTGAACGAGGAATAATTCAGGACTGAAACAGGACTAAACCATTACTGAGTCAGGACTGAACTAGGACTAAAGCAGGATTGAATTAGGAATAAACCAGGACGAGTGAGGGACAAACCAGGACTAAACCAGGACTAAACCATAACTAAACCAGGACTAAACCAGGACTAAACCATGACTAGACCAGTACTAGACCAGGATTAAACCAGGACTGAGTCAGGGCTAAATCAGGACTGAACCAGGAGCGAACTAGGACTAAACTTGGACTAAACCAGGACTAGCAGCAGGACTGAATCAGGACTAAACCAGGACTAAACCAGGACTAAACCAGGACTAAACCAGCACTAGACTAAAGAAGAGTAGTCTTGATGCCACAGTACTGAACAAATACAGACCAGGGCCCACCAGAGGGCCCCTAAGAGCACATACATTTATATTGAAAATAATGATTAGAATGTTTTTTTGAAAGCTAAACAGCGCTTGGGTCTTTATATTAGTCTAAATATCCCTCTAAAACGATTAGATGTGTTTTATTTCTGGTACCTAAATATGTGCTGCACTGGTGCCTACATTTGTTTTTGAGCCGGACATTGTTGTGGACAGCTACGGGTTAACACTGGTGTGAAGGCCCCCTTCACTTGAGGTATGCTCTGGGTGTGCAGAGGCAGTAGAGGTACATTTGAATGGGTGTTTTATAGACTAAAAGACCAAAGGTTGGTGAGGTTAAGTTTTCCTAAAGTACAGGACAATGCATGAAGAGAAGAGAAAGATTGTTTTGGGGAAAGAGGGACTTTTAAGAGAGGACTCGAAATATGGACAATGATTGGACCTGCAGGATAAAACAGTGAAGCTGGACGTGTATAATTCTGCAAACAGGACACACATCAGAGCGGCACGAGGACAGCAGGTGAGTCCGTTTATTACACTGGCTGTTTTTGGTTGTGGCTCATTCTTTTGTGAACTGTGAGATGATGTGGGTGTAGGCTAAAGCGGGTTACTGCTCCTGTTGTCAGATTAACAGTGTTAATTGTGGCAGAAACCTCTTTTTGTCACATCTGCTGGATGAAAGAACGACTTGTGAGCAACTCCTGAATACATTCTAAATGCGCATTAATATGCGCATTTACACGACATCTCCACTAATTTGTATGAAAATTTATGTCATGTAACTCAACTCTGCATTCAAAGACAATAAACATCAAAATAACCTGATCTAAAATCAAACGTGAGTCTTTTTGTGGTCTGTTCTTTGAAATGATAAGATTTTGTGCATTATTTAATGTTAAGTCCTTCCAATGACACTGCCTTCACATTATCTGATGATTGTTAATCTGTTTCTCTAATGTGACTCTAAGTTGGGTCATTACTTTATACTTCTTGAGTAATATGATTTTGAAGTAAGTGAACTGATGAATGTAAGCCAACTTCAGCCAACTGAAACACATTAAAATGTACCAGACATCAGGACAAAAAATGTGTACAATTAAAAAATTTCTCCCAGATCCCCCTTCCTTATATTACCTGCCCTGTTACCAACCCATCTCAAATCTGCTGTTTTTAGGCAAAGTCCTTGCAAAAGCTGTTTACCAACAGTTTAAATGAACAACTCCTTTGATTTTTTCCAGTCAGGTTTTAGACCCTACCACAGCACTGAGACTGCTCTTATCAAGGTCTAGAAGACAGGTAGTACTTTGTTGAAATTGGAAAATGTGTCTCAGATCACATGGCCCTGACCTGTCACTCACTGACCTGTCTCACTGGCACCAGGTGAATATGGACCAGTGGATTCACTCTGCCACTGCATCCAACAGATCAGTGTGGATGCAGTGGCAGGATGCAAAACAGCTTTCTCCGAGCGACACTCTTTTGGCCTTTGGCCTGTCTTTGGTCCACTGAAGTCATAGTCTTTGGCCCACAGAAACATAGAGAAAGTGTCGGCAGTCCCCCCCAGTCTCTCTCTCTCTAATCAGCCTAGAAATCTGGGGTAATAATGGACTCAGACTAGAACTTTAACAGCCATGTCAAATCAATAACATCTGCAGCTTTTTACCGTCTAAAAAACATTGCAAAAATCAAAGGTATACTGTCAAAACCAGACTTGGGAGAAACTTATCCATGCATTTGTCTCCATTAGGTTGGACTACTGTAAAGACCTGCTCACTCGCCTCTCCAAAAGAGTGGTAAAACAGCTGCAGTTCATCCAGAACGCTGCTGCTCGGGTCCTGACTAGAACCAGGAAGTACGAGCACATAAGTCCTGTGCTCAATCTCTGCACTGGCTCCTGTGGCTCAGAGAATAGACTTTAAAGCAGCTCTGCTTGTTACAAGTCTCTCCATGGCCCAGCACCAAAGTACATCTCCCACATGTTAGTGCCATATGAACCATCTGACACTGAGGACTTCATGGACCGGCCTCCTGCTGGTGCCTAGAGTCAGGACTAAACCAGGGCTAAACATGGGGAATCAGTGTTTCAGTTTTATGCAGTTAAAACTTGGAACAGTCTTCCTGAAGATGTGAGACAGGCCTCTACTTTGACAATGTTTAAATCCAGGCTCCAAACGGTTCTGATTAGCTGTAATGTTCATTTTATGATGACTATTTGTTTTGATTTGTTGTAGTGTGATGTTAATGTCTCTCTTATTCTATAAAGCACTTTGAATTACTTTGTGTACCAACTGTACTATACAAATAAACTTTCCTTGTCTTACTGAGTCACAACTGAAGCAGAACTGAACTAGGACTAAAGTAGGACTAGACCAGGACTAGACAAGGACTTA
This sequence comes from Periophthalmodon schlosseri, assembly GCA_000787095.1. NCBI lineage: Eukaryota > Metazoa > Chordata > Actinopteri > Gobiiformes > Gobiidae > Periophthalmodon > Periophthalmodon schlosseri. Next base: position 15,956 of record KN477907.1, on the reverse strand, counting down.
ACCAGGACTAAACCAGAACTAAATCAGGACTAAACCAGGACTAAACCAGGTGTCCCTTACTGTAGCAGAGGCAGCGGTTGGCTCCTGGGACCCGAACATGCTCTTCCACTCCTCGTTCATCGTCGAGTCCTGTTTGGTGTGTTTACGAGCTGTGGATGAGAAGCAACAAGACCGGGTCAGAACCAGGAATAAACCAGGACTAAACCAGGACTGAACCAGGTCTGAACCAGATCTACACCAGGACTAAACCAGGACTAAACCAGGACTAGACCAGGACTAAACCAGGACTAAACCAGGTCTGAACCAGATCCAGACCAAGACTAAACCAGGTCTGAACCAGGTCTGAACCAAGACAAAAGCAGGACTAAACCAGGTCTGAACCAGGACAAAACCAGGACGAAACCAGGACTAAACCAGGACTAAACCAGGACTAAACAAAGACTAAACTAGGACTAAACCAGGACTAAACCAGGTTTAAACCAGGACTGAACCAGAAATGATCTATGGATGCAAAGACACAGTTTTCTGATGATTCACAATCTCATTACACAAGTTTAACACATTCGAAGAACAATAAATATTTCCTCTGTTGTTTTTATGATTTGAATAAAAAACATTTTATAAAATGATGTGATGATTTGTTGTGTTTGAATCCAGCAGCTGGATTGGTTTGAGGAGGTTTGCTTATGTATGTGTAAAAACATGATTACCCCTCTGCAGCAGTGACGTAGGCCTATCACAATCATCACTGTATTACTTTTGTTTAATATATGAAAGCTGGAACATATTTTGGAGCTCAGTATTCATCATGTGAACAGTTTCTTCATAAAAGTGGGAGTTTTTTGTTATTTTAGTTGGAATATGATAAGATTTGAGCTGTAGAAAATAACTTCTATGGCTAATTATTGGTTCATTCTGCTGTTTGTCTGTTCAGGCTTTTTAATGATACTGTCTATTTAAAAATGTGTTTACTGTGATTCTCCTGCTTTGTGTCAGTGGCATAAAGTAGTTTCGATATTATCGTTTATCGTGATATTTCTCTGTAGCGATATATCGTGTTTCAAAATGTGTTATCGTGACAGGTATAGTGACAGTGGCTCAGTTGGTGTTTGGCGATTGAGTGTTGAGTGGTTGTCACTTTGAATCCCGTTCCCGACATAACCATCATTGGTAGAGTGATCAGATCCACTGACTCACAGGTTGGCGCTAAGATTCCAGCTCCCACAGATGACTGTCGGTGTGTCCTTGGGCAAGACACTTAACCCACCTCACCCCAAGTGTCTGCGCACACTGGTGTGTGAATGTGTGTGAATGGGTGAGTGGTTCCTTGATATAAAGTGCTTTGAGTGCCTTGAAGGTGGAAAAGCACTATATAAAAATGTGACCATTTACCATTTACATGTGCTGATAGTCACTCATGTGCTCGGAGGGTTCTGTCTCCTGTTGTAGTCCTGGTTCTGATCTGGTCTCTCTCCTGTTGTAGTCCTGTTATAGTCCTGGTTCTGACCCGGTCTCTCCCCTGTTGTAGTCCTGTTATAGTCCTGGTTCTGACCTGGTTCTGAGCTGGTCTCTCTCTGTGATGTGAGGAGTTTACACATCTGACAGTGAGTCCTCTGATTCCCCTTGTGTGATTTATACTTCTGACTATACATAAGGAAGTTATACAAGTGACTTTAATCTAGTACAAACACAGAGTCTTCAGAGGGAGGAAACACAAATCATTTATCCCTCCCAAGTTTGGGAGAGAGCTGAGATGTGTGTGCTGGACTGTGGACTTAAGAGAGAGCTGAAGTGGAGGAGGAGGAGGAAAAAGAGATGTTTGTACTGGACTGTGGACTTTAGAGAGAGCTGAAAGAGCTGAGGAGGAGGAGCAGGAGGAGATATGGGCCTTAGAGAGAGCCAAGGAGGAGGGGATCTTTGTTCTGTGAGCACAAACAGAGGAAGTGGTTTGTGAGGGATCGCTCTCAGTTCAGAAGAATCTTGTATCTGAATGTCCACACTGTTCGCTACTTAAAGCACTACTTAAGGGTCACACATTTGTAGTGGTGTCCAAATGTCCAGTGAATGAAAAAGTAGTGCACTCAAAATTTCTCACAATGCACCTTGAAAAAAAGTGTCCAGCGCTGGTCACTACACCAATCAATATAGACCACAATGCAAAGTCGAGTCAAAAAAACACCAGTGGACAGGTCTTTAACTGGACACAACACAACTGAATGAAGCAGATAGAAGCACTGGTTTATCTCACTGTTGATCCTGATTATGAATAAATAAACCATTATGGCGTAACGGTGCTAATGTTAGCCGCTTATCTTGAGCTGTTAAAAGAGAGATAATTTCCACATTTCAGACAAAATCTGAATAATCCAGTCTGTTTACGCAAGATCCAGTTTGGTCAAAATGTGTACAGTTATTATCAGTCCATAAATATTTGGGCCAGTCCAATCTGATCATTATTTATGACACAAATCAAGTTTTATCAGAGTTTATCAGACTTTTTTTCACCTAGATGCTGGATGTAGTGAGCATCGACTGTGTAAAGAAGTGGACTGAGTGAGTGTGATGTCACCCACAGCGTTCGGCTCCAAATGAAGCTCATCAAAGCTAGCAGTTATAGCGGCTAATCTGGAACCCAGTTCCATATTGGAATTCCGACTGTGAGTATCATAGGAACCAAAGAGCCAAAAGTGTGTCCATGCTCACTTCCTGTTTGGAACGCGGCAGCTAGCGGGTTATGTCCATTTATATATACAATCTATGGGGGTGAGCTGCGCGTCTGAATTGCTCTGAGTGAGGCACTATAGAGTCCACTAAATAGTGCAGGCCTGTGTAGTGAGGGGGTTATAGGCTAGGGTGGACATTCATACACAGACTTCTAGGCTGACAGCTTCTATCTGCTTTCTTTGATGAAACATAGGTCTCCATCGAGGGATGACACAGAACTCAACATATAAGTACGATATATTTCACTCAATGAGACCACACATGCATTTTCACAAAATGTATACTTTTATCTTGGCCATTTTTCGGGCAAATGCCACGCCTGTCAACCGACAGTATGCCTGAGATTTTGACCACAAACAAATCAGCAAGCAGCACCACTCAGATGTTCACTCACAACACAAACAGTGGCAGGAGATCAGCTTCATATAAGAATATTCATTCATATAAGAATGTCAGTGTTAGAAGATGGTGGACATTTGCAAACAACAAAGCCGTATTCATGTGGCCCTATGTCTATAGATTAGTTTAAGATTTCCTGAAATGAAGCTATTACAACATCAACACGAACTAAGGATTCTTGGTTATTATGTTTGTAAAACTGCTGAGAAAGATGGGTCCATTGTAGATATTTTATAATAGATCCATGGTAGAGACCGTCTATGGCAGACGCACAATGAGTTTCAAAAAAGTGACTGCACCACTGCATCTACCCAGCTTTATACCACGCCCCCCAGAGCACATCTTCGCTCACGATTGGGAGCACAGCAAAAGTTGAGGAACAGGTGGGGGGGGTTTGAGTCGGCACAAGAATATTTCCAGATGCGCTATTGGCTGATAGCAGAAGATACATCACACATATCGATCACTGTCTGCTGTTTTCACCTCGAAAAGTTGTTAATTACCAAAAAACGTGTGAGAAATACAAGTGGCGATAATTTTATTAAAATTTGCTGATAAATGTAGATGATGTCAGCAGAAAACAGGCCCCTCCCTCAGTGGAGATCTGCACAAAAAGACTGTTGGCCCAGCACTTATTCATTTTGGCTCACGTGACAAGGAACATGTTTTTACTGTAAGAACAGAACTTGTCTGACCCTCCCTCCTCACCAGGCGCTTATCTCCTGAACAGTCAAAGCAAAACAAGAGACAAGGATATGTGAAAGGTACAGGTGCAGACAGGGACAGACAGGGACAGACAGGGGAAGACAGGGACAGACAGGGATGGACAGGGGAAGACAGGGACAGGCAGGGACAGGCAGGGACAGGCAGGGACAGGCAGGGGAAGACAGGGACAGACAGGGACAGACAGGGACAGACAGGGACAGGCAGGGACAGGCAGGGACAGACAGTGACAGGGGAAGACAGGGACAGACAGGAGCGGACAGGGATAGACAGAGGAAGACAGGGACAGACAGGGACAGAGAGAGGGGACACAGGGAGAGACAGGAGCATAGGGCAGAGGCAGGGCCAGACAGGAGCAGAGAGAGGGATCTGGTTGCCCACTTCCCACACCTCCCACAGCTCCACCCCCCTCTGTCTCAGGCTGCCCTGCACATGGAGGTGATTAGACGCATCTGGATCGGCCTCTAAATTAGCTTGTTTATCGGCTTTGAACAGCTCTTTAAAAAGCTCTGAGGTCAGTGCCGGGGCAAACCAAAGAATTTAACAAGAAAATAAACTCAGGACCAAGTGTAAGCAATTATTTAGAAAGTGAACATGAGTGTGAGGAAGAGACGCTGGGGCCAGAGACGGGAGACGCAAGACCTCAAGTGAATTCACCAGAAGAGTCAAGGTCACACTGTCTATCTCCTTAAGACCAGAGGAGAAGAAGAGGAGAGGGAGAGGAGGAGAGGAGGAGGAGAGCAGCAGAGGCTGGGGCCAGAGAGGGGAGAACAAGGACCTCCAGTGAGTTTACAGGGACCAGAGGAGCCAGCCAAGGTCACACAGTGCCTTCACCACAAGCCCCTCCCGAGAGGGGATATATTTGGAATTCCGAATGTAAGTATCATAGCAACCAAAGAGCCAATCAGGAGCGAGGCTGTTGAAGGTAACCCTATCCACCCACATCGCTGGTTTGGCAGGGAGCGGGCGCTTAACGCTGTTAATCAAATCTGTTGCCAACTCTAGCGGGAGCAACCTCGGGGAAAGAAAGTGTGTGATTGGTCTGTTATTAATGTTCATATCTTGATTTAGAGACAAAATAGTGAAATAAAAATCCCAGGATCATGTAGAGCTGGTTAAAACCAACATTGTAACGTTAGAATGACGAGCCTGACAGCAGCACTTACAGAGAGAGGGGACACGGTTTTTCAATAGAAAGTAGACTGGAGCCAGCCGATTCGTGCCCACACTCACTTCCTGTTTGGAATGCAGCGGCTAGCGGGTTAGCTATGTCCAGATACATGTACAGTCTACGAGTATCTCTTTGGGAATGAGGGCACTTCTCTGGGGGTGGGTGTCCCTCTCTGGGGTTGGGGGTACCTCTCTGGGGATGGGGGTGCCTCTCTAGAGGTGGGGGTACCTCTCTGGGAGTCTGGGTACCTCTCTGGGAATGGGGGTACCTCTGGAAGTGGGGGTACCTCTCTGGAAATGGGGGTACCTCTCTGGAAATGGGGGTACCTCTCTGGAAATGGGGGTACCTCTCTGGGGGTGGGGGTACCTCTCTGGGAATGGGGGTACCTCTCTGGGAATGGGGGTACCTCTCTAGGGGTGAGGGTACCTCTCTTGTCGTCGGTGTCGCTGCGTGGCTTCACCAGGTCCACCTGGCGTCCCATGATGCCAAGTGTGCCCAGGTCAATGACGCCGCTCTGAGCATGCTCAGTCTGGCTCTGCTCCACCATCGACGCCTTCGCTTTGTTTGACTTCAGCATGAAGTCTTTCAGAGCCAGGAGTTTGTCCTCCTCCTCCTCCGTCATGCCCTAAGAGAGAGGACAGGTCTGAACCAGGTCTGAACCAGGTGTGAACCAGGTGTGAACCAGGTGTGAACCAGGTGTGAACCAGGTGTGAACCAGGTGTGAACCAGGTGTGAACCAGGTCTAAATCAGGAATAAATCAGGAATAAATCAGGAATAAACCAGGACTAAACCAGGACTAAAGCAGGACTAAAGCAGGACTGAACCAGGACTGAACCAGGACTGAACCAGGACTGAACCAGGACTGAACTATGACATCATCCAGCCCACAGACTGCACTTTCCTCATCACAGCAGCCCTAAGAGAGCAGGTGTAAATATAAGAACTGTTCAGAGTCTTTTCAAGTTCCTCAGTTTCATGTTTAATGTGACACAAGTGCAGTTAAAAGACATATTTAACACACTCACTCAGGTTCAGTCCTGGTCTAGTCCTGGTTTAGTTCTGGTTTAGTCCTGATTTAGTCCTGGTTTAGTCCTTGTCTAGTCCTGGTTTAGTTCTGGATTAGGTCCAGTACAGTCAAAGTGGAAGTTTTGTGAAATTTTGTGGAATTCAGATTTTTTGGATGATGAAGAATTATCTGGATTTGAGAAGCTGCACATGTGCTCCTGAGGCACACTAAGACACACACGCATGCACATGCAAGCACGTACACACACCACACACACTCTCATGCACTCTCACACACGCTCTCTCGTGCACTCTCACACACGCACTCTCATGGACTCTCACATGCTGCTCACACTGTACATCTGGTTCTGTCTGTATGAGAATTGTTCCCACACTGTTGTTCCACAGAACTGATGCAAGATTAACACAGAACTGAAGCAAATGATGCCAATATTACGACTCAGAGGGATCCTGAAACACACACGCGCGCTCTCTCTTGTGCACTCTCACACACGCTCTCTCATGCACTCTCACATGCTGCTCACACTGTACATCTGGTTCTGTCTGTATGAGAATTGTTCCCACACTGTTGTTCCACAGAACTGATGCAAGATTAACACAGAACTGAAGCAAATGATGCCAATATTACGACTCAGAAGGATCCTGAAACACACTCTAACACACACACATACATACACACACACACACGCACACCAACCAGGTCCAATGAAAAGATGTGTGTGTGGGGGGGAAGGGGGGTCCTTCCCCAAGAAAGATTGTACAACATAGGTGTAATTTCCTGCATTTTGGTGTTTTTTCTAAAGCCCAACTGCTCCAACAGCTGGCAGTAAAAGTATTTATATAATTATTTCAAATAATTCAGCAAAGCACAGTAGGGAGTCATTTTCAAGGACAAAATATATATTTTTCAGGACATTTGGCCTTTTTTTCTCATTTCCATGGAACCCACATGGGAACCCTGCACTGTTCTTACGATTGTGAAATGCTGTAAATATCAGAGTTTGGTTACAGGTAAAGTAGAAAATCAGGTCTTCTGTAAACGCCTGATGTTCTTGTCTTTTACCTACACATCTTACCAGGCTTTTTTCTCATAGATTTAGCCTCCTTCACGTCGCTTGCTGCGATCTCGTTTAGAGCTGTCTATTAGTTATTCTGGTAGTGGACTAGTCAGTGATGAGTGGACTGGTCTTTAAATACATTCTCTTTATGTGTTTTATGTGATAAGGAGTAGGAGGATAAAACTAACACTAGGATTAGTCACGATCAGTGCATCAGTTGTTCCAGTCTAATCCCATTCCTCAGTTGTAACAGCATTCACACATTTTATACTTTTTTATTGATAACCAAAGACAACGTCTAAGATGCAAACAACATAAAAATAAAAATAGCCCTAATGGACAGGACAGGGCCGACAGAGAAGGTTTGTTAGAATTTAGAATTAGAATTTGTTAGTAATATTTATGTTTGATCAGAGGGTTCATTTTGCCATGAGGGCTAAACTGACAAAGATGAATATGTCCTGAGAATGCAAACTAACGCTGAAGGGGTCCTGTTGTTCCTGTGCTGTCCCAGGCTTTAAACCTCTCATGTTTATCTCAACCCAATAGCTGCAGTTCATTGATTAACTACTACCACTACTACTACTACTACCACCTACTACTACTACTACTACTTACTACTACTACTACTAATGTCACCACTACTGATACTACAACTACAAGTACTGCCCCCCCCCTCACAGTATTTCTTTATAAAAGACTGTGTGTTTCTGATGAGAGGAGTGTGTGAGATAGGCTCACTCTGACCCCTGAAGGATACAATGAGAACTACAGTCGCTCTCACCAAAGTTTAAAAACAAAAGTCCCACAACCAAAGACTGACAGAGTTTACAGAAGATTTTCTAGAGACTTTGAAGTCCTGGTTTAGACCTGTTTAGTCCTAGTTTAGACCTGGTCAGTCCTGGTTTAGTCCTAATTTATACCTGGTTCAGTCCTGGTTTAGTCCCGGCTTCACCTGTGACAGTAGTTTCACTAACTTTAAAAGTAGAGCGATATTGCAGTCTGCGGGCTTAGTCCTGGTCTGGTCCTGGCTTAGTTCTCACCTGTGACAGTAGTTTTTTTAAAAGTTGGGCGATGTTGGGGTCTTCAGGGGCCGGGCACTCGGGCAAAGAGCCGTTGCGTTGCTTTTGTCTGAGCAGGAGGTGGCGGAAGAGGCTGGAGATGTCTTTGGAGCGCAGAGTGTAGTCAAAGATGGAGCGACTCACAGGGGCTTTGAGCACGCTCAGTAGAACCAACTCATTATCAATCTGTAAAAACACATAGAGTCACAGAGAGTAACTGAGAGTACCCGAGAGAGTGTGTTAGAGAGGAAAGAGAGAATAACCAAGATTATACAAGACAAGAGAGTACAGAGACAGAGAGACAGGCTCAGTAGCACCAGCTTGTTATGGATCTGAAGGACAAACTACTGTGTAGTCACTCCCCCAGCTCTGGTACTCTCTCACACCTGACCTCCGTGAACTTGACTCACTCCCAACATTTAAACCCAGGTTCAAAACCCACTGGGGCAAGAGACAGATTTTCCTGTACCTGTACTTGACCATGAAATATCCGAAAGGTAAATTCACAAATGTTGAGCCTGATTATTTCAATCAGTGACTAAACCAAAAACCTCACTGTATTACAACACAGTTCTGCGTTTGAACAGGATTTATTTGAGCTGTCCCAATCTGTGTTAAATATGATTGGCCTGTGGAATATGGTGATGTCATCTGAAACACAGCTATTCATGGGTCCAAAGTGACATCACACATTCGTTGGTACTGCCATCTTGAAGCAGCTATCCTGTCTGCTTGCTGTGCTGTGGACTGTACCAACAAGTCTCTTAAGAAAGGAGGCAGGCAGTGGCACCGTTACAGCACTATAAGCGTCCTAATAACAGCTGTTTTATTAAAGGTCACTTGGTTAGCAGAAAACCCCAGAACAAGGGCTTTTCTTCTGGTTCGATGGCATTGTGCAGCTTTTGGTCTGTGAACTATATTTATGTGAAAGTAAGTTCAGCCTAAACCAAAGGAGCTATAACATTAAGCCTTAGTGTGATCAGACATCCTTGTCCCTGGACAAAAGTTCCCACAGCTTTAAGCGGTGTCAACAACTTGCCAGGCAGTAGGTAAGGGTCACAGCCCAAACCTTCTGTCTTCGGTGAGATGCGCTGCTTTATGATGTAGAATCATGACTTTCCAGTAGCGAAGATGGGCTACAGTGTACAGTGACGTCCTCAAGATGGCCGACGAAAACAAACAAATCACGTGACTGAAACCCATGAATACTTTGACTGTTTTTAATTGTAGTAGGGACACACACACATATACCTGTATAATGGGCTGTGTGAGGAAGGGGCTCAGGTGGGGCATCAGTTTGCAGTACACATCGGCCACGTTCAGGTGTTTGGCCACAATGGTAATGAATCCCACAGCGCCGTATCGGATCCACAGGTTTGGATGGCACAGGAACGGAGCTGAGGAGAATAGAGCGATATGTTAAAATTAACCCTACCATAGCCATAACCTGCAATGGTCAAACAGGAACAAGGCTGAGGGAACACACAGGGACATTAAAGGGCCCATATTACACTATTTTCTGATCTATGTTACAATGTTGTTTCCTCATCAAAAACATTTTTTGTTTCATTCACGTTTAACACACAAACCCTGAATATTTAGGCTGTGTTCTTCAAACAGAAAAAAATAGACAAAAACAGAAACACTCTGCTCCACCGTGTGATGTCATAATACCACACCCAGGCTCCACTGTGTTTTTAAACTCCATACACCTTCACTAGAATCATTTGGATCATTTCAGTCCTGGAATTGCCAATCTCTACTGAACATAATGTAAAAGGAGCTGTCAACAGTGCAATAAACCAGCGCTTCTATCTGCTTTCATTCAGCCGTGTTGTGTCCAGTTCAAGACCTGTCCACTGATGTTTTTTTGACTCTAGCAATGCATTGTGGTCTATATTGACCGGTCTATATTGATTGGGTTTTGGTTCCACAGGCGAGGTGGATCTGATGAACTGTTTTTATAACAAAAATATTTGAGCAGAAAATTCACTGTCATTTCCAGAAAGATGACATGTGTTTTCAGTTTGAAGTAAAATGTCAAACTCAATTTCGATACTAAGGAATAGACTCGATACTCGATACCACGATGATAATTAAAAAAAAAAAAACTTTCTTTAAACAATAGAATGTGATTTTCCACATTAAATGTTCGTACTTTGTTTTCTATTCCCATGTGGCCTTATATCTGTGTAATCCCTCAGTGTCCAGGTAGATTCCATAGTGGTCCATGGGCGTATACTAGTCTATGTGTCTTATACTTGTGAAAGACACAGCTCAAAATCATTCTAAAGAAACTCAGGAAAGGTTCATTTCTGTCCTGTGAATGGGACTCTTTTAGTATCGATACCTGCGAACAATGAGGATCTAGTTTCGATTAGTATACGATTTTCAATACTTTTGACAACCATACTTGTGTTGTGTTGCGTGTTCGTACCGATGTCAGACACAAACTCGTTGATATGAGGTTTTTGGAGTAGTCCCAGGTCGCACATACAGGTCAGAGCGTTCAGAGCTTTGTAAATCACAAACTCCTCTGTGTCACTGAGGCCCTGCTGGAGAAGGGGCTTCAGGATGGACGAGCTCTGCCAGCCCACGTATGCCGCCACGCCTGGAACACAGGGGTCAGAGGTCAGAGAGGGGTCAGAGGCCAGAGAGAGGGTCAAAGAGGGGTCAGAGGTCAGAGAGGGGTTAGGGGTCAGAGAGAGGGTCAGATAGTTCTGGTTTAGACATAGTTTAGTCCTTGTTTAGTCCTTGTTTAGTCCTGGTTTAGTCCTGGTTTAGACCTAGTTTAGACCTAGTTTAGTCCTAGTTTAGTCCTAGTTTAGTCCGGGTTTAGATCTAGTTTAGATCTAGTTTAGATCTAGTTTAGATCTAGTTTAGATCTAGTTTAGATCTAGTTTAGATCTAGTTTAGATCTAGTTTAGATCTAGTTTAGATCTAGTTTAGATCTAGTTTAGATCTAGTTTAGATCTAGTTTAGATCTAGTTTAGATCTAGTTTAGATCTAGTTTAGATCTAGTTTAGATCTAGTTTAGATCTAGTTTAGATCTAGTTTAGATCTAGTTTAGTCCGAGTTTAGACCCGTTTAGTCCTGGTCCTTACCCACTATGGAGTCTAAGAAGGCCCCTCGCAGGTGCCAACTGGTCTTGTTGTAGAGGAAGGTGACCATGTGGTTTAGTCCTGGTTTAGTTCTGGTCCTTACCCACTATAGAGTCGAAGAAGGCGCCTCGCAGGTGCCAGTCGGTCTTGTCGTTGAGGAAGGTGATCATGTGACTGAGGAGGACGTCGTTGGCTTTTTGGCGTCCAAAGAACACGCAGAGTCTGGTGATGCCTGTGTCCATCAGACTGTGCTTCACCATGTTCTCTGCGTCTGAGAGG
>KN477901.1:0-10055 GCA_000787095.1 Periophthalmodon schlosseri | reverse complement strand
CTCTTCTTTTTCCATTTTAACTCACGAGTCTGTTTCAAAAGCGCACAGGGAGAACGGGGCAGAAAAATATCGACCGATACTGATACCGGAACCGTTATATATCACCCATTCCTAACTAATACGTATATTTTTTCCTGTAGATGACGTAATGACTCATATTTGGAAGCCCACAGATATGCGACTGTTTGCTCGCCCTGCCTGGTGATGGAGCTGGTGATGGAGCTGGTGATGGAGCTTTGAGGGGATGACTTGTCGCTCCACCCTGCCTCTCTGCCCAGTCCCGCGGCAGCTTTGGTTTTGGGTGTGCTCCTCTTAAATTCAATTATCACAGTCTTATTAAACGTTCGCTTCAGCTGGGACACACTTTTATGAGCGAACTTACACAACCAGGCGTGGACCAGTCACTTTTGTAACTGTAACCTCATCGCGGCCTGTGCAAGGAGTAAAGTACTGTACTTAAGTAGAATTTTTAGGTATCTGTACTTTACTTAAGTACATTTTACAGTGGATACTTTTCACTTTTACTTCACTACATTTGAGAGCAGTAACTGTACTTTCTGCTCCACTACATTTTTGAACAGGACTGAAAAGTAAAAAGTACTTTTCGTATGGTTTGAGGGGTTATTTTTACCATGTTCGTGGAAACGTCCTGACTGAAGTTTTCGAGTTCAAGCTTCGGCTTTGAGCAAAAAAAAAAAAAAAAACAAAATTCATTAGAAAAATTAAGAAATGCATTCATATTGTTACTGTGACCAAAATATGTGTCATTTTAATGTATATCACCACAAAAAAAAAAAAAAAATGCACAAAATTCAAAGAAAAATGAAGAAATGGATTCGCATTGTGAAAATATGTGTCATTTTGAATCAACATCACTTCATTTACACTTTAACAAATGAACAACACTTGTGTGAAATACTTTTACTGTTTACTCTTAAAGTACATTTTCAAAGGGGCACTTTAGTTAAGTCGATTTTTCCATGTGATACTTTTACTTGAGTAACTTTTTACCTCTGTATCTGAACTTTTACTTAAGTAGATTTTTTTATGTGATACTTTTATTTGAGTAACTTCACCTCTGTATCTGAACTTTTACTTACGTAGTTTTTTCATGTGATACTTTTACTTGAGTAACTTTTTACCTCTGTATCTGTACTTTTACTTAAGTAGATTTTTTTATGTGATACTTTTACTTAAGTAGTTTTTTCATGTGATACTTTTGCTTTTACTCGAGTAACTTTACCTCTGTATCTGAACTTTTACTTAAGTAGTTTTTTATGTGATACTTTTACTTGAGTAACTTTACCTTTGTATCTGTACTTTTACTCAAGCAGTTTTTTCATGTGATACTTTTACTTTTACTTGAGTAACTTTACCTCTGTATCTGCACTTTTACTTAAGTAGATGTTTTCATGTGATACTTTTACTTCAGTAACTTTTTACCTCTGTATCTGCACTTTAACTTAAGTAACGAGCCGAGTCCTTCACCCTCCAGTGCTAACAGCTCTCCTGACGTCTTCTCTGCAGTAGAAGCGCACACAGACGCCCAGAGGCATCACTCAGCCACACCAGTGATCCGGGAATGACAGAACCAGTCGGACTCGCCCGGGCCGCGCCGCGGCATCACCGGCTCGAAAGCAGAACGCTCATTTTCCACCGCCAAGTCAGGGATCACAAACACAAGCGCGTGCCAGCTAGAAACGTGTTTGTCGGCAGCTGATTAAAAGCACTGAGCGAAGTGGTAGAGATAGTTTAAAAGTCGGCGGCCGCTTCAGTCTGAAACAGAATTCAGCTACAGTATTGAAGAAATGGGTCAACGTTTGGTTTGCCCTCCACGTGAACTTGTTACTTGCCATTCGCAGTTCCTGAGTTGGATAACTTTATATGCCCTTCCTCCACCCTGTCTAGAAACTGGCAAAATGTGATCGTACGTTTAGAGTTTGAGCTCATAACCACAGAATATCACTTTATATTTAACAGGCCCATATTACGCTCGTTTCTGATCTGTGTTATAGTGTTGTTTCCTCGTCACAAACAGACCTGAAGATGTGTTTTTTTGTTTCATTCACGCATGTTTAACACACAAACCCTGCATATTTAGGCGTAGGAGTTTTTCTCTCAAACGGAAAACACTCTGTTCCACCTTGTGATGTCATGGGGTGATACAGGAAGTGCTCCGCTGTGTTTTTAAACTCCAAACCGCTTCGTGACATCACAAGGTGGAACAGAGCGTTTTGAGCTTTGGAGATGTTACAGACTAATAATAAAGAGTTACTCAAACATGTGTGAATGAAACAAAACACTACGTCCAAATGAGTCTAGTGAAGGTGTGTCGAGTTTAAAAACACAGTGGAGCACTTCCTGTATCACCACATGACATCACAAGGTGGAACAGAGTGTTTTCTGTTTATGAGAAGAACTCAGCCTAAATATGCAGGGTTTGTGTGTTAAATATGTGTGAATGAAACAAAACACAACTCCAGGTGTGTTGTTTACAAAGTGCACTCAGAACCCTGCCTTTTAAATATTTATCACAAATCTAAAAATCACAGAAAAACTTGGGATTAGATTTTTTTTTTTCAAAATTGTGCAGTCTTAGTGGAGGCTTGTATCCCACCTGTGGCTGGCCTCCTGCTGCCCTCCTCTTCTCCCTGCTCTCTACTTCCATGCTCTATCTGTCTTTCTCTACCTCCGTATTTTCTCCATAGTCTGTATAAAGAAGTGGACTAAGTGAGTGTGACGTCACCCACAGCGTTCGGCTCCAGTCAAATGAAGCTCATCGAGGTCAGAGCAGTTATAGCGGCGAGTTTCATGTTTGGAATTCCGACCGCGAGTATCATAGCAACCAAAGAGCCAATCTGGAGCGAGGCTGTTGAAGGTAACGCCCCTTTCCCGTCCGCACCGCTGGTTTAGCAGGGAGCGGGCGCTTAGCAACGCTGTCAGTCAAACCTGTTGCTAACGCTAGCGGGAGTGACCTCGGGGAAAGAAGGCGCCTGATTCGTCTGTTATTAATGTTCATATCTTGATTTACGGACAAAATAGTGAAATAAAAACCCCAGGATCATGTAGAGGGTTAATACGAACATTTAATGTAGAACGGGTTAATACGAACATTTTAAGACCAAAATGACGAGTCTGACAGCAGCAGTTACAGAGAGAGGGGTGACAGTTTTCTAACGTAAAGTGAATTGGAGCCAGAGTCAGTGGAGCCGGAAGGGCGCCCATGATCACTTCCTATTTGGAGCACGGCAGCTAGCGGGTTAACTCTGTCCATTTATATATACAGTCTATGGTTTTCTCTCTCTCTCTCCCTCCATGCTCTCTCTCTGTCTCTCTTCTCCGTGCTCTCTCTCTCTGTCTCAACCTCCGTACTCTCTGTCTCTCTGTCTCTACCTCTGTACTCTCTGTCTCTACCTCTGTGCTCTATCTCTCTGTCTCTACCTTCGTACTCTCTCTCTCTGTCTCTCTCTCTCTCTCTGTCTCTACCTCCATACTCTCTGTCTCTCCCGCCGTACTTTCTCTCTCTCTCTCTCCCTCTGTCTCTCCGTCCATACACTCTGTTTGTCTCTCTCTCTCTCTCTCTCTCTCTCACTGTCTCTCCCTCCGTACTCTCTCTGTTTCTTCCTCCATACTCTCTCTCTGTTTCTCCCTCCATACTCTCTCTCTGTCTCTTCCTCTGTACTCTCTCTCTCTCTCTCTCGCTCTACCTCCATACACTATGTTTGTCTCTCTCTCTCTGTCTCTCTCTCCGTACTCTCTGTCTCTGTCTCTACCTCCGTACTCTCTGTCTCTCTCTCTGTGTCTCCGTCCGTGCTCTGTTTATCTCTGTGAATCCCTCCTCAGGTGATGACACTGTGTGATATGTGAGTGGGCTGTCTCTCCCTCTGTCCTCTCTCTGTCTCTCCCTCCGTGCTCTCTGTCTCTCCCTCTGTACTCTCTCTGTCTCTCCCTCTGTACTCTCTCTGTCTCTCTCTCCGTACTCTCTGTCTCTCCCTCCGTACTCTCTCTGTCTCTCCCTCCTTGCTCCCTGTCTCTCTGTCTCTCTTTCTCTCCGTCCGTGCTCTGTTTATCTCTGTGAATCCCTCCTCAGGTGATGACACTGTGTGATATGTGAGTGGGCTGTGTGAAGTATCTCATCAGACTGAATTAGCGATGACTTTTTCACCCCAGACTTTCCCCTGAAGGTGACTCACAGTTGTTCTAATCTTACTTCAGTGATGCCCGATTTTTGCATTTTTATCTTAAAAATCTACGTAATTATTCCATATATTTGTCTTTCTTTATATTGACGATATCGAGGTCGAGCTCGTTCCAGTTTTGACAAAGACAAAAGGTTAGGTCTATTTTTAGAAGTAGGGCTGGGTCATGTGACAGAAAAAGTCATTCTTCCTCTTATTGACACTTTCCAGTGATGTCGCGCTGGGGTTTTTCTACATGTATCTCTATGGTGGAATGTTCAGCAGTTACCATGGAGACACAATACACACACACACACACGTTAGCAAACACTGTTTTAAGATCGTCAAGAAAACCACAAAATGGATTTAAACGGCACATTTTCAGGAGCCTGTGATCGATACAAACGTTCAAGGTCCTGTTTAGGAGTTTGATTTTCAATAAAAAGTGAGAGCGGCTAACTGAAAAACTGTTGGCTAATGCTAATGCTAATGCTAGCTAGCTTGTGCCTGTAATGTTATTTGAGAGGGACGTGTTTAACAGCACAAATGAGATCATCTGTTGTCCATTTAAGTCACGCCTTTCTGCCCAGTTTATGTTCAAATAAAGCTCAGATTAAAATCTAAACGAGCTTCAGACAGAGCAGTGCCTACAGTTAGCTGATGATTAGAAATGACATCATCTCAATCTCACTTAAAATGTGATTGATTCCACAGACTTAAAAGTAGAAAAAGAGTCTGACCGAATGAACCGAACGCCTCTGGGTTGTATAAATTATAATTCCGTTGTGTAACAGATTCATAATAGTTTTGTTTATTTGTTAAACAGTAAAACTTCTGAACCTCGACTGGAGCCTCTGTCGTCTTTACCACGTCACCCAGAACAAAACGCACAGCCAAATCAAAGGGACAGATATCACGTTACATCATACAGATTGGCAAAGTGAAGTGTGTTGCTCGAGGACACAACAACAACAACAGCAAATGTTTTTATTCTGCCTCTTCTCTTTTAATTTTAATTTTATGATGATTATTAATGTTTTGATTTGTTTGTATTGGGATTTTAATGTCTTTCTTATTCTGTAAAACACTTGCTCTCTCTCTCTTTCTCCCTCCATGCTCTCTCTCCTTCCGTGCTCTCTCTCTCTCTCTCCCTCGTGCTCTCTGTTTTTATTCTGCCTCTTCTCTTTTAATTTTAATTTTATGATGATTATTAATGTTTTGATTTGTTTGTATTGGGATTTTAATGTCTTTCTTATTCTGTAAAACACTTGCTCTCTCTCTCTTTCTCCCTCCATGCTCTCTCTCCTTCCGTGCTCTCTCTCTCTCTCTCCCTCCGTGCTCTCTCTCTCTGTCTCTCTCCCCCTCCATGCTCTCTGTCTCTCCCTCCGTACTCTCTCTCTCTCCCTCCATGCTCTCTCTCTCTCTCTGTCTCTACCTCTGTGCTCTCTCTCTCTGTCTCTAGCTCTGTGCTCTCTCTTTCTCTCGCCCTCCATGCTCTCTCTCTCTGTCTCTAGCTCCATGCTCTCTCTCTCCCTCCATGCTCTCTCTCTCCCATGTACTGTACTTTACTATAAAAAGTACTTTTCATATGATTTGAGCGGTTATTTTTACCATGTTCAAACAAAACAAAAATAAAAACACAAAACTGATTCGTCTTGTTACTGTGACCAAAATATGTCTCATTTTTAATCAACATCTCTACATTTACACTTCAACAAATGAACAACACTTGTGTGAAATACTTTTACTTTACTCTTTTTTAAACAGGTACTTTGATACTTTTACTCAAGTAGATTTTTTCATGTGATACTTTTACTTTTCATAGTAAAACAAAAATCCAAATCTGTCAACTGGACAAAAAGTTGACTACGTCTCACACCGGGACGACTGAGGGATTACGCAGACTACTTTTACTTTCACTTGAGTAACTTTCTACCTCTGTATCCGTACTTTTACTTGAGTACTTCATCCACCACTGCTATACACAGTCAGTAGCAGGAATCAAACTGCCAACCTTCAGTTCGTTGCACCCAAACACTCTGAAAACCCCGTCGTCTCATGTCCCAGTCTGGTCTCGTATCTTGACCGTCTCCAGATAAACGTCCGAGTGGATCCACACGCTCAGATTCCTTCCTCGTTTTAATCTATCTTTGCCACATGCTGCTGTGTTCCTCTCTTTTAATATCGCTCGGGCTATATTCTGAAGCAGATTACTCAAAGATTACAGCACGCGGACCGGCACACGTGTTCCCGGGCCCGTTTAGCGGCGCATACGTGAGCTGTAATCCCGACGACCGCGCGCAGTCGCCCTGAGGCAAACGTGGCCGGCCTCCGTCTGATTCAGTGTGAGAATGACCACTCCGGCTCTTTATATTTACACTGTCCTCTCGGTCGCAAATAGCAGCCAACCCCAGACAGGAAATGGCCGTTCTGACCATCGCGCTAACACCCACCTCCGCGACGGCTACAGCGAGTTCACGCACGAGCCGGAAGATTAAAGCGGCCGCATCGCGCTGTCTTCTGATCTGTGTTATGATGTCGTTTCCTCGTCGCAAACAGACCTGGAGTTGTGTTTTGTTTCATTCATGTTTAACGCACTAACCCTGCGTGTTTAGGTTGGGTTCTTCGCTCAAACTGAAAACACTCTGTTCCACCTTGTGATGTCATCATGTGGTAATACAGGAAGTGCTCCATACACGTTCGCGAGAATCATTTGGTTGATTTCAGCCCTGGAATTGCAATTTCTCTACTGAACCAAAGGTAAAAAAAGTAGCTGTTAACTGAAAAATACCAATTTCTCTACTGAACCAAAGGTAAAAAAAGTAGCTGTTAACTTGAAAAATACCACTTCACGACATCACAAGGTGGAACAGAGCGTTCTGAGCTTTGGAGATGTAGACTAAACGTGTGAATGAAACAAAACACAACTCCAGGTGTGTTTTTCAGGAGGAAACAGCATTAGAACATGGTTTAAAGCTCACAAGAGTCAGTTTTGTGTAATATAGGACCTTTAAAGTGCATGTCACAGATCCTTTCTTTCGTTTTATTTTAGTTTTTAAGTACTTTGAACATGAATAGACAGGAGCATCAAGTTATTACTGCACAAATACAATAACAAATCACATATAAAACACGTAAACTCTCATCCCTCCCCATCCCTCACACACGTCCACAACACTGACCCATGGGAAAAAAGTTGAAAAAGAAAAGAACAAAAACACAGGAAGTAGCAGTGAGTTCTAAAACGACATACTTCAACCTAAAATCCCAAAAAAGTCCATCCAAAAGAGACAATTTTTTATACACAAGGAAGACATTTTTCTGGCCATTTAAACATGTATTAAACAAAGTAAAGGTGTTCCCATATATTTTGGTTTGTCAAATCATAAACTAAGGTGTAAATTTGTCAAACGATGGCCTTTGTTTACAGTGTAGTTGTTAGGTAACAGTTATGGAATCACCTCTGCGTATGTCACACGTGCTGCCCGTGTCCAACCAGGAAGTAAAATGTTAAACCTGGAAAAAATTAATTAAAAAATGCAGGATTTTTACTAAATTTTAAATCAGCTTTACTGTGCTTGTGTCTCTACAGTTATAATCTCTGATCATTATGTTATAATTTGCACATTTTAAATCACAATATTCATCTAAAACGACTTAAAAGAAACAAATCCGCTGACTTCCGCGTTAGAAAACTGCCCAATGGGAGCTGACGTCGCCGTAAACGTCATCACAACAAACAGCCGTGGAGCTGTCAGCGCCCCCTGTGGACAGCTGCACATCACAATAACGAGTAGCAGATTTTTAAAAATTTGTACCAAAATGACGACGCGACGCTGCCGAATCCTACGAGTATCAACGATTAAGAAAATAGAACTGGAGAAGGAAGTGCGTACGTCACAGTGGAGGTGAAAACGTGGGTAGATCAGCAAAGTGGCGTCTTGAAAATAAGCGTTTAAAGAGTTTACTCAAACACGAATCACTCCAAATACAACTCCAGGTGAGTAAATGTTGAGAGGAAACAACTATAACATCGTCAAATCTCTGAAAAGTCCAATTTGCAGAACAGGTCTGATTTCAACAGAATGACGTTAACTACGTTTTAGTGAAATGAGAAGTCAAACCTGCCGAACGCTCATTCACACACAGCCGCAGTATCTGTGTCTGTGATTACGTGCAAACCCATTATGCCATTTCTCTTGTGTTACTTTCCAGTGTTTACGGCGCGCCCCCGTCTCCGTCTCCGTCGCAGCGGAGAGCAGCTTTTAGCAGATGGAAAAGATGATATGAGGGACATCAGTAAATAATGCTTCACCACACTGTTACGTGGCTTATTGTGAATCAAATCAAATCGAACGCGAGCAGCTCTGGGGAGGCGCGTGTTTGTCCGAGGTGCCGTAACGCGCCCGGCTCAAAGACGTATCAGTCAACGTAATTCAAGCCTGAAATGTTTTTAGGTTTAAACATATGTGAGTGAGAATGAGATACAAGCAGCTGTGTGTAACAACAGACAAACAGCATCTATTCACTGTATCAGCGAGTGTGACGTCACCCGCAGCGTTCGCTCCAGTCACATGAAGCTCGTCGAGGCCGGAGCGGTTATAGCGGCCGATCTGGAGCCGACTCCCGTATTTGGAATTCTGTCCGCGAGTATCATAGCAACCAAAGAGCCAATCCGGAGCGAGGCTGTTGAAGGTAACGCCCCTTCCCGCCCGCACCGCTGGTTTAGCAGGGAGCGGACGCTTAGCAACGCTGTCAATCAAACCCGTTGCTAACGCTAGAGGGAGTGATCTCAGGGAAAAAAGGCGCCTGATTCGTCTGTTGTTAATGTTCATATCTTGATTTACGGACACAATAGTGAAATAAAAACACCGGGATCATGTAGAGGGTTAATACGTGTATATGTGATATATATGTGTGTGTATATGTTTAAACTCTTTTTTTCCTTTTTTTCAGCTGAATAGGAAGCTTAAACAAAGTATTAAATGTATGTCCTAATGGAAGATAGGGGTGGGATTTAATAAGTTTTCTTCTTCCTACTCCTTTTCGAGCTTAAATAAGAAAAAAATTGTGAAATGTGCATTATGTGTCCTTGATACATGTGCTCGAAAGAAATAAATAAATGAAATGAATGAATACAAACATTTTAAGACCAAAACGACGAGTCTGACAGCAGCAGTTACAGAGAGAGGGGACACAGTTTTTCAATAGAAAGTGAATTGGAGCCAGAGTCGATAGAGCCGGAAGCGCGCCCATGCTCACTTCCTGTTTGTAACGCGGTCGCTAGCAGGTTAGCTATGTCCATTTATATAAACAGTCTCTGGTAACAACAGAGGGAGAAAAAGCATCTGTTCACTGAGGTAAAGCGGCTGCTAGATTCACAGGGTTCACAGCTGCATTAACGTGACACGCTCATGTTTGCTCACTGGGGCGGCATTGGTCAAATCTACTGCATCACATTCACTGAACCAAACTGAAAAGGTTTTAAAGGTGCACTACGTAACATTTCTGCGCGTCTACATGGAGCGTTCCACAGAACGGCACAAACATCTACGTATCTTATCTATATTCATGGAAACTTGCCTGTAAACAATAATATCTCCATGGAGAATTGATACTTTGCAGCTGACGTCATCAACATTCCCCGGGGGTGTGGTTCTAACTATAGGCACTGCGATGTCTGAAGCTCTGTTACTCAAGTTAGACTTTAATCTGAGCTATTTTAACACAATCTGACCATAAAAAAACGTAGCTACACAACTACAACTACAACCAATGAGCTGATTCATGCAGTTAAACAAGTGCCTCTCAAATAACATTACAGTTTCAAGCTAGCTAGCATTAGCATTTACAGTTTTTCAGTTAGCCGCTCTCACC
>JACM01005396.1:0-31551 GCA_000787095.1 Periophthalmodon schlosseri | reverse complement strand
TAATAATAATAATAATAATATTGTTTTATTACCCCTAGATGGATTTACATAGTTGTATAGTTGTACATATCGTTTATATTTAGTGTGCCTAAGGAATGCTTTTTGCTTCAGAACTGAACTCTTGGATGAGTGGCCAAACATTTTGTCCAGTTGACAATTGAATTTTACAGTGGAATCTACCTGGATGACTGAGGGATTACACAGATGCACCTATAGAACAAAAAACATTTTAAAGTGGTTGGGGCTTTTTGGATGTTTTGGATGCAGTGTGTGTACTGTTCTCTTCTGTTATTATTGTGTCTCTTAAAAATATACTTTTCTATCTATCATGTTGATAGTTGAATAAATGCTTTAGAGTTACTTGTATATCATCTCCATTGAGTTTTAGCGTTTGTTTTTATCTGCGATTACAGCTCCCCCTAGTGTTTATACAATAGGACTGCTAATTTTCAGACAACTATTGTAATGACACTTTTTAATTAGGTATAATTACAAAAAAACATTAACTCTCAATGCTATGTATTGCACTATATTGTTTTCATTGAAAATAATTTATTTTAAGATAATGTTGCACCATATTATCATTTTATTCTATATTTGTGAAGCTTTGTTTGTTTCGGGCGCAGGGAGGTGTAACTAGCCCTGTTAGCATAAGTTTCATTCATTCTCTACTCCACAGGTTCTCAACAACAGGTGTGTATACTGGCTCCTTTTTATTACATTTGTACAAATAGCTTTTTACAGAATTATTTAGCAAAAACAGTTGTATAGTAAATTGCTTGGCCTTAAATACATGTAAACGCTACTAGCTGTGCACAAACGTGATTCCCTTTTATGTGCTATTTTCCTTTTATATGGACTGCATAAAACTGTTTTGAATAACGGGTTGCGTGTCAAAGTTCATTAGATATTAGTGGTATAAATGATTTGACAGCAGCCAATAGCAGGTATACAGCAGAGCAGATAGAGAAGTTAATCAGCTACAGACCTGGGCCTAGCTTAGATAACAAGCACTCATACTTCCTATCTGTATTCTCTTTCAGACATCTACACTGGTCACCACTGTCCGCTGTGAGCACCCAAGGGAGACATGAGGGACAAGAGCCTGGTCGTTCTGGGGGTCGTGACCTTTTGTGTGTGTGTGTCTACTGCAGCGGAGGAGGATATTCTACAGCTCAACAAAGGCAACTTCAACAAGGCTTTGAGGGAGCACAGGGAGCTGCTGGTGCACTTCTGTAAGTTACAATAGGATAGAATCGTTTTTATATGGCAATGGTGGGAATTCTGTGGCAATTCTATCAGCTGGACAAAAGTTTTAGAGTGAAGACGTTTCGCCACTCATCCAAGCGGCTTCAGTTCTGGTCAGCTTACTGGTGGGACACTGCCTTAAATCGGTCTGACTAACACACCTATTTGTTTACGGTTCCTGTTTGTTAGCTAGGTCTATTGAACTACACTAAGTATGAACTGTCCCTCATATTTTGCATAATCGTTTCACACCTATTTGCACACTGGCTATCCCTGTTGTTTTCCTTGTTTAGATTTTGGTCTGAGGATAGATAAACAAAGAAAACAATAGGGATAACCAATCTGTATATACATGTGTTTCCTCTAGATGTCCCCATGACTGCAGATGTCCATAAAGTGTCCGAGGCCTTTCAAGAAGCAGCTGCAGAACTTCAGGGGTCAGAGGTCAGGTTTGCCATGGTGGATACAGTAAAAGAGAAAGAATTGGCTAAAAAGCTGAACGCCACAGCGCCCCCCTTCATAAGACTGTACCTGTCCGGAAACGAGCACAATCCTGTACCGTGCCCTGGTAAGTTACATACGCCAACAAACTACTGTGTGAGACAGCAACAATGGCACTGGCCCTATCCTGCAATGGCTCTATAATGTGATGTGGACTCCAAACTAGGGATGTCAAGATAACCAGTAAAATTATAATTGTGATTAGATAGATCACAGTATAGTTGTAACAAGCTAAAAACGTTTTTCTACATATTTTTCACTCCTGTGATTGTATTGTAGTAGCATAGTAGTTGTAGTATTTTTTCTATTTCATAAAGATTATGTGGTTCTGTCTGTTAGTTTAAGAACTTCAGTAATGTGTCTTTAAGCAAGACTGTCTTTCAGTGTTCTTCAAACATGAGTAAAATAATGCTACCTTTTCCTGATTGTAGTTCCTAAGACCTCCTCCTCCATTCTGACCTGGCTAAAGAGGAGGGCGGGCTCTCCTACTGACATCATCACAGACAACATCCAATCAGACGATCTGCTGGTGGTTGGGTTCTTTAAAGTAATAACCATTTGAATTTCATGATCTTCACACTGAATTGGTAAATCCTTGTGTGCAGCTTTGTCCTTGTGTGCTAGCTCTTGTCCTTTCTCTACCCCACTTTAGACCCAAATTGGCTGCAATATCTCCATTAGCCAGAATCATTTCTGAAGATTAATTTACTACTTATCTTGCCATATGCCTCTATGACGGCCCCTGTGGTTCTGTCTTAGTTATAACTAATTGAGAAGTGTGACATAGATGTGCTGGAGCCCAGCACATACAGCCACCTGCAATGGTTACCTGGCCAGCCAGAACCACACACTTTAACAAAACTTTACAAAAACGAGTGGGTCTGGAACTGTATCCTGTTTCCCTGATTCCAGTGGATGACTGACAGGCGGATTAGCCAATCAGAGAGACACACTCTGCCATAACAAAATTAGCATGGCTGCTTACGAGTAAAAAAGGAAAAAATAACACAGAGAAATAAAAAAAACAGCATGGATTTCTGCAGAATCAACAATCGAAGCACCAAACTCTTATTCATCTCAGGTAAAAGATGTTATATATTTCATTCTGAATGATACAAGAATTCTTAAGAGATGCCTTTTGTGTTTGTGAAACACTGTGGTTGGACCATCCCCAGTTAGGATGGCGTTTTTTCTCATGCTATAGTCTGATTCCAGACCCTTCTGAATTCAAACAGAATGTAGAAGGGACTGGCTGGTCAGGCAACTATAAAAGCACCTGCCTGATACTCCCTGTCCTCTGACCCTAATTCACCTGGTCTCACTGATCAGCTGCGGACTCCCAACATGCACATAGTTATAATTGTAATAAAAACTCTGCAAAAGAGCTTAAGTCAAGTCTGCCATTTTCTTTTATTCCAGAGCTGGGCTGTAACAGTGTTACTCTTGCATTTCTTCATAGGAGCTGAATGATGCATACATCCAGGTGTTTTATGAGGCAGCAGTAGATCTCCCTGAACTGACCTTCGCCCTGACCCAGAATAAGGATGTCATCAGTAAATATGACCTTGTGGATGATGTCGTTTTGGTGCTTAAAAAGGTACAAAACAGAGAGGAGCTGATAGTGATGTAAGAGATATCATATTCGTAATACCGCAATTGTTACAATTTACAGTATCAAAGAGTAAATGTTTAAAATAAAATGATGTTTTTGTATTTAGAGTTGCATTAGTGGTCAGACATCATTTCTATGAGATCGATACTAGCCTTACCCATACTTACTACTTGCCAAACCTTTTTTAACATTTTTACTTGAACTTTAAATAATGTTCTATTAACAAAGGATTTGTTTTGTCCCCATAAGGAGGCAGGCCACAAAGTTCTAAATACGTGCCCATACTCTCACTTACACACACTCTAAATGATGGGGATTAGGTTAGGATATATAATATAATATAATAATATAATATGTTATAGCTTTGTTTCAGAGTGTAGAAGATGTCAGTGTTTTAAAATTCTCTTTACCAATATTAATTATAATGACGTAGCACTAGATAATTATTCTGTGAGTTGATTATACCATATAGTGACTTCACTGGCCAGGTTGGTGCAGTAATATTACATTGTGTGTGTTGCAGTCCAGGCTGATGCAGGCTTACAGAATGACGCCGGAGACGACTAAAGAGGAGCTCATTTTATTTATTACCGTCTTCCAGATGGACCCAGTCACAGAGTATTCAGGAGAGGTAAATATGCTGTTTAAATAAATCGCAAACTAGCATAGTTTTTAGAGTGAATGTATTTATCCATATGAAAGGAGGTTGTTGGTGACTTCTCTTACTATGTCAGGTATGTCAGTTTTTACCTTCCTTTGGCCTTTTTTCTATACTAAAGGTCCTATATTACACAAAATGAATTCTTGTGAGCTTTAAGCCATGTTATAATGCTGTTACCTCATCAAAAACATCCCTGAAGTTGTGTTTTGTTTCATTCACATATGTTTGAGTAATCTTTTATTATTAGTCTGTCTACATCTCCAAAGCTCAAAATGCTCTTTTCTACCTTGTGATGTCATGAAGCAGTAGTTTTCAAGTTAACAGCTCCTTTTACCTTTAGTGTAGTAGATATGGGCAATTCTAGGGCTGAAATTATCCAAATGATTCTAGTGGAGGTGTATGGAATTTAAAACATAATGTCGTACTTCCTGTTTTACCACGTGGCATCACAAGATGGAACAGAGTGTTGTTTGAGAGAAGAACTCAGCCTAAATATACACGGTAAACATGTGTGAATGAAACAATACAGAACAGAAAATAGCATAATATAGACCCTTTAATAAGACTGAGAATTAAGAAGGGAGGTATATCTGTCATGGTTTATATAATACCATCATTGTTAAAAATATGTGAATTATGTTTGACATTAAAAAGTGGTTTAGATACCTTCTTTTATTTTGTGTTTTTTATTTCGATATTTTGACCAAAAAAAATATGAAAACCACATGTATTTTGTTTCAGACTGCTTCGCAGATCTTGAGCTCTCCCATTCCGAACCATGCACTTTTATTCATCAGTAAAACATCTCCAGATTATGAAAAGATATACATTGCCTTCAACCGCTCCGCTGCAGCCTTCAGGTTAAAAGTAAGTTCTGACAATTCTTCTACTGAAGCAAATATTCTCAGAGGTGGGTAGAGGGGCCAAAAATCGTAATAATGATAATGAGTAAGAAAGAGTAACGTCAAAATAATAATAAATTACTCAAGTAAGACTAAAAAAAACTATTTAGGACAACTACTATTCAAGTAAGACTAACAAAAGTGTTGGGCCGTAACATCTGAATTTGAAGGACAAAACATTAAATAATGCACAAAATCTGGTATTTTCAAAGATTAACACAGATGAGAAAAACAAAATCATATCTATCATATCATACTCTGAAAAGTACAATTTCTTTAAAATAGTTACTCAAGTAACTGTAACTAGCCCCCTCTGACAGTTGCTGTGGCAATAATTATGAATAGTGAACTAGTGCTTTGGTAATTCTTTGTTTACATGCCAGATTTTGTTTGTCTTGGTGAATGTGGATGAGTCCCGGAATGGCCGCCTCCTGGAATACTTCAGAGTGCGAGACTTCGAGGCTCCTCTAGTCAGAATAGTGAACCTGACTGATCATGTGACCTATCAGCTGCCCTCGCTCACTCTGGATGTTGACACCATCAGTAGCTTCTGTCAGGACTATCTAAATGGCAATGCTAAGGTACTTTCTACTAGTGTTTTCAAACTCGATTTCGATACTAAGGATGATAGTAAAAAATACTCTTTCTTCTTGTATATTTCTTCTTCTATATTACCACATGATGTTATATCTGTGTAATCCCTCAGTCATCCAGGCATGTTCCATAGTGGTCCATGGGCGTATACTAGTCTATGTGGCCTTATATTTTTTTCTGATGCAGCTCAAGATCATTTTAAAGCTATTCAGGAAATGTTCCTGTGATTGTGACTTTTTTAGTATCGATACCAGCTCAAATGAGTTTCGACACTAGTATTAGTATCGATTAGTATCTGTTTTCTCAATACTTTTGACAACTCTACATACTTTATGAGGATTACTACCTGTTCCCCTTTTGGTTGTAGTGAATAGTAAGGTTGAGCAATATGGTAAAAATGATAAGGAGAGCATATTATGTTTTAAAGAAGATATATTTAGGTTTTTTTTGCAGAACTTATAGGCCCCTCATGAAGTTTCACCGTAACAAGTGAGGTGCAGTGAATTTTCATTTACATGTTTTCATTGCTGAAAGATGACCACGTAAAATTTTAAAATCAACACGTATGACTTAGAGTCAGAATTTTTTTTTATAATAGTAAGTAACGACAGGTAAGCGAGTGGAGATAGGGGATTGGTGAATTTTTTTAAGGGCTCATGCCTCAAATGCAAGATGCATGTGTAGTACATGTACTCAAACATGCATGAATCTAAATATAACCCTGTTATAACGTGGTTAAATGCTCATTTAAGTTGATTTTAAGTCCCATAGAAGGTACAATCTGTTAGTCTCGTTATATCTAGTTAAACATTGATATTAGAAAAGCTTGTATTTCTCTAATAGTCATTGTAAGTGATAGCAACCGAAAAATTCAGAACTGACAAAGTCGCTTGGATGAGCAGCGAAACGTCTTCACTATGAAACTTTTGTCCAGTTGACAGAATTGAATTTTTCGGTTGCTAAGGATCATATCTGGATGAGTGAGCAATTGCACAGACATTGTAAGTGATGCTTCTTAAACATTCAGAGAGAGTGCACAAAGGTTTAAACTCCATATTTTTGTGCCCACAGCCAAAGCTGCAGAGTGAGCCTGTTCCAGAGGGGTGGGAGCAGGAGCCGGTGAAACAGCTGGTGGGGTCCACTCTAGAGAAAGTGGCTTTTCACCCAAACAAGACCGTCTTTGTCCTCTTCTGTATGTAGTGCAAGTGTATTATACATGTCCTGATTTCTTACATTGACAACATTTTGAAATGTAATAACCAAAGATGGTACACAGGGGTTTGTATCAATATACTTAGATTAATGACCTTACATTTTTTTATATGCTATTTCATTCAATAACTCTTCTCAACATCTAACTTTAAAATGATTTGTCCAGACCTGCCGTACAGCCCTCAGTCCCGTGCTGTGTTCCCGCTGTGGGAGGAGTTGGCAGAGGCGTTTAAGGACCAGGAGGACGTGATAATCGCTCGTATGGACGCCTCTGCCAATGACATCAACATGTCTATGCACCGCCAGTACCCCTCGTTCTGCCTCTTCCCTGCTCTGTATGCTGAAAGGGTCAGTCACTTTGTTTATCGAAGTATAGTATAATTTTGCAACTTACTTGACTGTGGAATATTGATTGATATGATACACAAATCTAAAAAAAAATCATAATATTTGTAAAACATTTTTTAGGTTCACAGTAAGTAATCTAAATAACATGGCTATTTTTTTTTTTGACACACAACAAAACACGACTATGCTGGATTGCGAATCCCATCCGTGTAACACATACAACATCAAATCCATGGGGTGAGGCATGGAGGGGAGCTGGAGGAGTTGTCCACTGGCCAGTGGTGCTGACCTCTGCTCTTATCTATCTGTGTGTCTTCACAATAGGGCTTGTGGGACTGGTGTGTCTGCTAACAGCAGACTCCATACTATACAGTCCCCCCATTTGAATGGCACCAAGCACTGGATTATGGGAGATGCAGTCCTACCCCAGACTACAGGCTAGGGCAGTTACTGAACCTAAATTTATATCTCTCTGCAGAAAGCCATTGTCATTGCTCAGTTTGGCAATATCCACACCTGCCTTACTTGTGTGGCCTCTTTCTTTTATAAAAAGTCAGTGCCATTGATTTTGGATTTTTATATTTGAGCTAAACAACACAATGATAGATGGTTACTGCATACTAAGCCACCAAATGCTGTCTGCCTATATCAATAAGTGCTGTTTGTTAATGTCAGTAAATTATGTTTGTTAAGTTCTGCCATTTATGTTTATGTTGTTCCATTTGTTGTTGCGTCTCTACTGCTTTACCTTGCTGCTATAACAAAACTATATACCAGATATTGTAAAAGTCCATTGATTAAAATACTGTGAGAATTTTCCAAACAAATGATTAAAATCACAATGGGTCTTGTTTTTGTGTTTCTTCCAGGTGGTAGTTTATACTGGTAAGCACAAATTGAAGAACCTGGTAACATTTGTACATAAAGAAATGGAGAAAGCCAAAAAAGACAGAGTTAAGGTAAGTGCAATTAACTCACCAGAATCTATCATTACCTATTTTGGTGTTTTATTGTTGTATATGAGTTTATGTTATATGTTCTATGAGTGCAGGAAGATGAAGACAGAAGGAAATACATGGATTCCTTGAAAGCAGAAGAAGCCAAAAAAGCCCACCAAAGTAAAGAGGAGCTTTAACAAAACTTCAGTGTGGCAGCAGCACACCACATAATTCTCTTCTCCAACCCACTTGGAGAAATCTGCCTTTTTACATTATAAACATGTTTTAAGAAATTAAGCAGAAGTTTGTGTGTTTTTTAATACATGTCAGATCTGTATATTTTGTCCCTTTAACATTATTAGCAAAGGTGGGTAGTATATTGAGAACATTTATATTAGCCCATTTGAGTAACACTGTAGTCAACCTAGAGCAGGTAATACATGATTTTACATGAGGAAGGCAGTTATTATTTTGAATTTGATTTCTTGAATAAACGTTTTGATTGCTACTTCCGGTGTAAGTGATTTTATGATTTATTTTGACATGAGATAATTTCAGTCTTTCAATTTACAGTCAATATTTTTTTAAGAATAAGTTATCAAACTGTGGTTATTTGCAATTCTTATGTTATAAGAATATATGTTATACCTGATAGGCCTTGGTCAATAAAGTTGTTTCACTAAAATAGCCCGATTTCCACTTACGTGATTATTTTTAATGATTTCAATAATTTCGTTGTGGCTTTATATTTCGAGGCTACTTATTTTTTAATGTGCTGTTATTTGCTTTAAGTTTTTGGCTCCTCAGTCCACCTCTGTCTAAAAGTAAAGAGTTTTTCCTGAACTCATTTAACTTTGAGAGTCACGTCTGTGCGTCGGTCTCGTAGCAACAGAGCCGAGCGGCCTATATAAACCGCTGCGCTGTAAAAATTTGTTTACATTTGAACGCGAGTGGGATACCTATACACAACCGTGATATTCACTTGTCTTTAAAACAAAAACGCCTCATCTCAGCTGTTGATAAAACACAGTTTCAGTATCAGTAACTGTTTCTAATTCTTTGTTAACAGTTTTGAAGGTTTGGCAAACGCTTCAACTTGAATCAGCTCTGAACCATGGCGCGCCGGGTTCGCCCTGCCCCCCTGGACTCGGACAACGTGGACCTTTTCCCTGGAGGTAAAATTAAGTCTCTTAAATATTGATGAATATGGATAAAATAAGCTAAATGTTACATGATATTAAACGTTTTGTCCGCATGTTTTATAGCGTCCAAATGTTTGGGCCACGTGGTAGATTTTGTAGCCCAGTTTATGAAACGAATTAATTTGAGTTAGGTTATGACTTTCGGTCAACGATTTATTCTTGAGGTCTGTTTAACAGCTGGTAAACGGCCAAATTTTCTCGGGAAAAGTTATCGAAGCATTTTCTGGAAATCTGCAGTATTTTTGTTTGTGGGCGTCGAAATTCATCTGCGCTTCAGGGCAATTTTTGCAGAAAAGATGGCGCCCGGTCAATCATTCTAAACTAGAATCTTCACAGAAATGTACATTTTAGAAAGAGATCATGTGATGAGATTTTGATTGAGTTGTATTTGAGTTTTTGCGCTGGAAGGGGTCACTGACAGTACTGACAGTTATAGTGAGGATTTGTGCAGGAGAAGGCAGACAGACTTGACTGTGTAGAATCTGTTAAAACACAAACTGTAAGCCTTTATTTAGAGCTAAAACCCTGTTAATGTAGAAAAAACTTTTGAGAAAAGAGTAACGTGTATGTCTAATCAAATACAGATGAGCCAGAGAAAAAGTAATTATGTGGAATCACTTTTGTGTAAACATTTCACTGAATCCATGTACTGGCTACAATCAGCAAGAATATCTTTGTATCAGCAAATTGTTAATGTTGTAAAATGTCAAATGTTGCAGTGGCTCTGGACCCGTGGGACGCTCCGGAGGACCCTCCTCTCGCTGACTTCTCGGACGAGGACAGCGCAGGTGAGGTACAGGTAGGTGGTTGGTTCCGTTTCGGGTTCACTGATGAAGATCAAGAAGAGGAGGACAGCGATGAAGACGTGGACGTTGAGGGCGAAGAGGACGTGGACGTTGGGGGCGAAGAGGACATGGACAGGGCCAGAGTGAACCGCCTTCTGCAGATGCTTTTGTTGTTTTTCGCTGGCATCCCTTCGGAGGATTATTGGGTCCCCTGGTACCAGAGCGCTGCTAATGCTGTGGATGTGGAGGGAGAAGAGGACGATCAGCGTGTCCCTTCGGAGGACTTTTGGACCTACTCGCCCCAGAGAGCTCCTCCTGCTCAAGGTGTGGCCGTGGAGGGAGAAGAGGACGATCAGCGTGTCCCTTCGGAGGACTTTTGGACCTACTCGCCCCAGAGAGCTCCTCCTGCTCAAGGTGTGGCCGTGGAGGGAGAAGAGGATGATCAGTGTGTCCCTTCGGTGGAGTTTTGGGCTGGGACTCCTTCTGCTCAAACTGTGGTAGTTCCTCAGTGGCGAGTAGAGAGTCCATCTCCAGCGCTCAGCCCCGTCTTTGAAGAGGAGCATCGCCCGTCTTCTCCTGCTGCAGACCGCCTCGTGCCTTCCTCTCCTCCTGCTCCTCGCCCTCCAACTGTGAGTCGTGCTCTGGACTTTCTGCCTCTCAGTGGATCCAAGCGCCACAGGGATGAAGAAGAAGAAGAGCCCAGCTCCAAGAGGCCGCGCCTCTCCTCCTCTGGGGACAGCCCTGAAGACCCCACCCCCTCAACTTCTGCTGGGACGTCCGGGAGCTTCACGCGTTACTTCCACTACCCCCACCTGCTCCAAGACCCGGAGTCGGACGATGACTGAGTTCAGTCTTCAGAGACTCTGGGCTTGGTAACGCCATATCGGCCGCATCTACCACCTACAGCACTGCCGATTTAATCTCATGTACATAGTTCTTACACTTTTTTAGGAGTGTTGTGTGTTTAAAAAAAAAAAAAAAAAAAAAAAAAAAGGGAAAGCAAGGAATACTACGTAGGATTTCCAAAAATTTGAAACACTGACTAAAAAAATTGTAATTGTAATTGATAACTAATTAGCAATTGACAGTCTAAATTTAAGCAGAGCACTACAGCACAATGTCCTGCATAATACGACTTGCTTTCTACTCTGGGAATAGGAAGGTTTAGAGGTGAGAAGGCAGAGAGGGTCACCCAATAACTGGATGGTTGCAGGTGTGATTCTCGCTCCTTTGTTGTGTTCTTTTTCTTATATTAGACATTGATTGATATAGTAGCTCTTTGTGTGTTAAAAGCGAAGGAATACTATGCAGGAACGTAACAGACACTGATACACTTTGACATTAAAAACAATTTCTCTAAATATACTCACTAAATTGTATTTGAGAAAAGAGTAACGTGTATTGAGTGTAGTTTCCTGCATAGTACGTCTCGCCTTGTGTTTACTTTGACCTTCTTCTACTAGGGTCAAGGGTCATCTACCAACCTACAGGGTTGGTGGTGTGATCCAACCTTGGCTAGTTATTCTATTATTACTTTATTTGGATCCCAATTAGCTTTTAAACAGCCATTCCTGGTGGCCCAGGGATCTAATCAGTAAAGTTTTTCCCCTAACCATCTAACAAAACACAAAATACAATATTAGTAGTTCAAATGCATAGGATTGATTGATGTAAAATTGTATTAGATTATTATGAAGTCAAACTAAAATCCCCCAAATTTGATCATCTCTAAACAAATTTTCTATTAGACAAGACTGAGGCTGACTGAACAGTTGGTCAGTGTATAGTTAGTGATGTCAACAAGAGATTTGGGTTGGTGGGACACTCCCTGTGTTTCCTGTGTATGTTTTATGAATACAAGGTTGCACAAACATGAAATATTTAACTAAAAATGATCACTGTAATGGATTTTTAGAGATATGGGTTTGTCCACTGACTAAGCAGTCGGTGGGACACTCCCGGTGTCTCTTTTGTATTTTTATTTATTTCAATAATTGTACTTAACCTTGCACAATGTAGTAGCACTTAAATGTATTTGTACTGAAATGTAATTGTAAATGTCATGTTTAGTTTGCCTCTGTAAACAGTCTCTGTGGAGATCTGTAGAGAGACTTTTATTTCCACTGTGAATTATATGTTATGTTATATGATGTGGAGATTTTGGTTTGTCCACTCACTAGACAGTGGGTCAGACACTCCCTGTGTCTCCTGTTGAAGTTTTAAGAATATAATGTTGTATATAATATTTGTTTTTAGTGAATCGTTTCAAATGAACATGTATTATTATAATGTAACAACATGCACTGTAAACAGTCTCTGTGGAGATTGTACTTTTGCTTTGTAATATTTTTTTACATGTGCAGAGATTTGGGTTTGTCCACTGACTAAGCAGTCGGTGGGACACTCCCGGTGTCTCTTTTGTATTTTTATTTATTTCAATAATTGTACTTAACCTTGCACAATGTAGTAGCACTTAAATGTATTTGTACTGAAATGTAATTGTAAATGTCATGTTTAGTTTGCCTCTGTAAACAGTCTCTGTGGAGATTGTACTTTTGCTTTGTAATATTTTTTTACATGTGCAGAGATTTGGGTTTGTCCACTGACTAAGCAGTCGGTGGGACACTCCCGGTGTCTCTTTTCTATTGTGGTTTTGTATTTATTTCATTTATTTATTGCACATGATGGTTGATGAAAATTACAATGTTGAAGTAACACAATGTAGTAGAATGACATTTTAATGTATTTGTACTGAAATGCAATTGAATGTAAATCACATTTTGTTTGTTTTCTGTGGACATTGAGTTTGTCCACTGACTTATGGCTGGTGGGACACTCCCTATGTCTTCTCGTTATGTTGTATTTTAATTGCGCGTTTCATATTTATGTAATCAAATATTGTACTTGCTTCTTTGCACAGTGTATTGGTAAAAAGTCTGTGTTTTATGAAGTAAATAATGTTATAAAGGAATTAGGAGAACAGTTCTGTTTAGCTGTGCATAATCACTGAAAGGTTTTTATTATGCACTTTTTCCTTTAATGTAAAATGTATGATTATTATTTGTGATTATTTATGTTTTGATTTGTTGTATTGTGATTGTAATGTCTTTCTTATTCTGTAAAGCACTTTGAAATTACCTTGTGTATGAGCTTTACAAATAAGCTTGCCTTGCCTTGCCTTTAGTCAGCACAGATCCATCCTGTCCTGGTGAGTAAAGACCAATGCAAAACATAGAAAGTTGTTTTTCACTAAAATAATTTCACTTTTCACAGAGAGATATGAGTCTGTCTTATAGGGAGCTGTCCATGGTATCGTCCACACACTGCAGTGAACCACCACCAGAGGGAGCCCTGATCCTGACATTAGAGCACAACGCCACACAGTGAGAAGGTATTGTGACTCTGCAGAAATAACATGGAGTGTTGTGTAACTGGAGTTATTGCACTTGCAGGATCCATATGGAGGACTACAGGACTGTAGTATCACCTTGCTAAGTTCTCCAGCTCCAGTCACAGAAGAACACAGATCCACACACCTCTGGAAGTCATCATCTTTTTGATTTGAAATCCTTACCTCAAAATTAGAATATAAAGTGACACCAAACTTATACCTGACCAAAGGATCCAAAAGATTACCGCGCGTGTGATCTGTGTGACAAAGAGTTAAGCAAGACCTGGTCCAAAAAGAGACTCAAGTGAGAAGGCCTTCAGTCTGTGTAATCTGCTGCTCCTCAGTCTAGAGTCTAATCACAAATTGTCTTACTTAGGAAGGAATCCTGATGAAGACTTCCAACAGTGGTGAGAGAAAAGAACCAAATCTTTACAAGAATGTACAACAAGATTTCAACCATGGACCATGTTTTCTTGTGTCTGTGCAGGTGCTGTGGAGCAATTTGGACCTGTGGATTGAATGGAAGACAAAAATAAACCAACTGCCTCTAGAGGACCCAAGTGATGGAGGGATGAAGAAACCTTATCAGAAGTCTGCACTGAAGATTAAAAAGAGGTCAACATTTTTTTTTTTTCTCTTTGTCGTATTTATTATTTAGAACTATTGAAAAGCAGGAGAACACGTCTGTCATAAGTGCAACATTACTTTTACCCAGCAGAGGGCAGTCAGACACTACATGTACTGTTACCAGTGTATTTGATCTCACAGAAGAGGGTTTAGCAAAATGTCCTCCTGGTGCTTGGGGCGTGTGGCCTTTAGAGAGGTCAATTGTAACATTAGTGGTACATTGGTCTGGTTGAGATTTTTGAAGATTTTTGTAGACTTACCTGCCTTTTTGTCTGTTTTTCAGTGCCTTTTGGTGGAGCCAGCTTCAGCACTATTGCCTCGGGTTCTGTCAGCCTCTAGTCAGTCCTTGCCTCTACTTAATTCCTGTCTGCTGCTGACCTGGACCCATCCATCTCTACCGGAACCCACTTCTTCCCCAACTACCCTTGTTAAACTAAATATTTTTTTTCTCTGCATATTTGGCCAAACAGTTGACCCAGCAGAACCCAACGCGTTGCAGAAAATAGATGCCACCCAGGGGAATCTACTCGGCCAACACCGCAAGTCACTACAAGACCTGAGGAAAAAAAATCTAAACATCGGAACCCAAGTCACAAAATTAACCATCAACTCTCTGCCCGGTCTGTCTCTCTACCCAATAGCCCAGTAGTAGTTGCCGAGCGGAGAGTCAGAGCAGGCGAGTGCCTGTACTGCTATCAAGGAGGCTGTTTTCTCAATCCAGTGTCCAGTTTGTCCAAGAGAGCCCACTCACCTGTAAAAATGGGACTGCTGATGGGTGAAGTTTCTAAAATCCCCACTGACCAAGCTTAACTCCTGTTACTGGAAAC
Source organism: Periophthalmodon schlosseri (assembly GCA_000787095.1). Classification (NCBI taxonomy): domain Eukaryota; kingdom Metazoa; phylum Chordata; class Actinopteri; order Gobiiformes; family Gobiidae; genus Periophthalmodon; species Periophthalmodon schlosseri. The sequence continues at coordinate 16,703 of JACM01005396.1, read as the reverse complement.
CCACTGTCACAATAACTAGTCACTTCCTCTTCAAGCTTTGTTGGACTCTGGGGCGGAAAAAAACTTCATGGACTCTAATCTAATACTACAAGCGGGGATCTCCACTGAGCCTCTTCCAGAGCCAATCCAGGTCAGTGCATTGAATGGTTCTCTTCTTGCTAAAATTACTCGCCACATTGTTTCCCTCCGCTTAATTTAGTTTTACAGCCATCACAAAGAGATGCATTTCTTTGTTTTCTATGCTCCTCTGGTTTGCAGTAGTTGATAAGTAAAATTGGTAAGAAATGCATGTTTAGGGGCTGATTAGATGTTTATTTGATATTGTGAAATGCTAAGTGCCAGGAGCTAAATGCTACCAGCCCACTATTATTACGGAGCTATTATCGTTTGTGTCTGATGCATTTGTTTAGCTGCATTTATGGAGTATGTTATAATTTATATTTTTTTCCTTTGTATGTTTCAGCACCACACATTCCCAGACACCCACACAATCACAGTTCAATATATTTAATAAGTCAAAATAAAGACAGATGATGGAAATGCAAAGGTGCCTTAATACCAGACTGACGCGCCCACCCCCATTATCCAACTCAGTGCCAGTCCCTGCTCCTCCAATGCTCCACCTTCAGACCTAGATGACTACCGCCTCCCCCTGCGACAGACGAGTTCATAGATAAACCTCTACCACCACCACCATTACAGACACTGGTGTCTGAATTCACTGAACTGCTCAGGGACCTGAGGAAGACGTCACGAGAGCAGTCAGCCTACCAAGCAGATTCACTCCCTCGTCCATCTGGTGTGCAGACACCAAAGTGGAAGATGTATTTGGTATCTGGACCTCGCAGTGAAGAGTGTTTCACCGGGAATTGGAAATCCACCCTGAAGAGAAGTGTGTAAAGGCAACTTGTTTCCTCCACAACTTCATGAGGGCTACAGGAGCAAGACATGCACCTGCACTGAGGGCAGCTGGAGCACAAGGGGAGGAGCCTTCTGTGAAGAGAGAGCAGTGACATGGCAGCCCGCAGAGTAGTCATGTCCACCACAGGACTAACCCACAACGGCTCTTTTCAGAGCCACGTACTTAACTATAAAGAGCTTAAATTTTAGAGTTCTATGGTTATGATTCACTTAGCAAATATTATACTACCTAAATTTTAAGATTGTATATTTTTGTGCTGTTCTTTGTTTCTTCTTTGTAGGTAATGGCTGCCAGGACTGAGCTGCTGACTGTAGCTTTAGCTTTAGCTTTCACATGTCCATTCAAGATTGACCCTAATTACCAGGTTACACAGGGAAATTAATAAAACATACAGATTTACTTAACTCTTGTCTATGCTTTTTTGATGTTTTATTTATGGTCTTCAATTGGTAAATGAAGTAAGCTTTTTGATATGTAAATATGGTATACATTTTGTTAACAATTACTGATATTACCCATTCAAACTACACAGTAGTAGACAAATGGTGCATGATGTATAAAAACCAAACATTTTATAATAAAATTTATATATTTTATTTTACATCAAAATTTATAACAACAAATAAAAAAATAAACAATAAAAAAGATAATTTTAACTATTTACATATGTACATTTACATATTATATATTTAGAAAGGACCTTGCCTGGAGCAGAGGTGGGGGAAGTGAGGGAACATATGAAGGAGAGGGGAAAGGAGGGTTTGTTTCCTCCCCTGTAGAAGGTGCCACCTCAATCTACACAGTAGGCTCCAAAGATTCCAAATTTAAAGAAACTAGTGTTTTCATATAATAATTTGTGAATACTAAATTTGACAAAATCCTTACAATGAGGTGGCATCTTCTGCAGGAGAGGAAGCAGAGACAACAAAAAGTGCTCATCCTCGGACTGAGCATGAGGAGGAGGAGGTCGGTCCCGGAGTGCCGCCAGCAGCTCCCTCTTGAAGCTGGAGGGTGACGACTCCAGGGACCTCTTCTTCGCGCTCCTCGTTTGTGGGCCTGCAAAACAAAGTGTTATGAGGATGACGTTTAAACATAAGTTAATGGGTATAGGTTGAAAAACAAACAGTACATATGTACATTTAATGGAAAATTTAAGACTGAAGTTGCACATTCAAATTCACAATAACTTCATACAGTGTTACGAAAGCCTGACTACTACTTAATGCCTTTACACACCTATGGGTGCAGCAGAAGGGCCAGCCTGCTCTGAAGAAGCAGCAGCAGACAGATCCAGGAGGTGGGAGTCCCCCTGCTGGTTATTCTCTGCTGGTTCTGTCATGATAATAATAAAGAAATATTTCACAGCAATTATATTTTTGCTTTCTATATTTTATTACACACTGAATTATCATTACTCAATTCCTACTCGTATTATTACAACATAGCACACTGACCGAAGCAGACAGGTTGTATGTACATAATTTTCCGGTGTCTTTGACTGCACTCAACAACACACCTCCTTCTTGGCTGACCCTGCTGCAGACCCACTCCTCTTTTCTTTTTCCTTTCTCCTCTCCTTCATATAGGTGTCTCTCAGATTCTTCCACCGCTTCTTGCATATGTCCACTGAATAAATACATAAACTCATCAGCTACAAACAAGCGGCAACGGCAACTTCATTATGCTTGCACCGGCTCGCCTAAAGGCGGGCAGATATTTTACGGCTCCAAACTTGTGATAACTTTCCAGACACACCTCCTCACTGATCATCCTTCAGACAAGGTCCTTTTTGTCCCGGTCTCTATAATCCGCCAACGTCACATTATAGAGTTGTAGGCGCTGACAAACGGCAACAACAAGACTACCCTCCATTCTCTACCGGCGTTTGTGGCTCCCCGGTCTTCCGAATAATGACGTCGCTACGTCAACAGAGCGTAGTCTCTGATTGGTTGACGCTGCGCGTCAAACGCCAAAAAGTTCAGCTTTTTCAACTCTGTTCGCGCGTCCAAAGCGTCCAATGCGTGAACGCTCAAGACGCGCCGCGTCAAGGCCAGATTCGCGCCGCTCTGACGCTGAAAACGCATCGCAAAAACTTTGATGTAAACTCGACGCCCCTGACGCCCCGGTGTGAACGCACCACTCCAACCAGACGTGAGTCACTGCACACTCGACCTCTGCCACCCCCACAGCATGAGGTGGTGTATCATGGCCCATAGCCTACGATTCCTACGTTCTGAAAGTGTGACCCCAGAAAGTTTGCCAGGCTTTAAGTGGATAATCTTCCTCCTGAAGATGCCACCGAGCGCTTTAAGTATCAGATCCTGTTGGACCACTTAAAGCATGAAGATGTTTTACTCATTGCTGATTCATATATCAACTCAATGCAGCCATACACTGACACAATGACCAGCTTAACTGAAAGGTATGGCCAGCCACACCAGCTAGTGTTCAGGAAGATAGCTGACCCGATGGAGTCCTCTAACATTGCTTGTGGCAACACCGCTGGCTTCAAGCGGTTTGCGTTAAGAGTGAGAGCGCTGGTGGACCTATTGGAGCAGTTGGGTGAAAGTGGACAGACAGAGATCTGCTTTGGGTCACATGTGACACGGTTATTGTCTGTCACAAGATATGAGAGCAGAGTTCAAGAGGTTTCTGTACCCAATGCATGTCACCATCCCCAGTCTTCTGCACTTTTCTGACTGGCTTAACTATGAGCTGAAAATACAACGCTCTGCATGTGCTTCTGGCTGCACAGGGTCTTCTGAAGGTCACATATCCAGTGTAAAGGGAATCACTTGCAGGCCTCACAAGATGTTAAAGATTAACAAGGTGCGGCTGCGCAATGGTGAGAACTCTTTAGAGACATATGCAGTACTTGACAACGGGTAGAACGGACCATCCTGCTTTCCGCTGCAGCCCAGACACTCACTGATGAGCCAGAAGACCTAGCCCTCAGAACTGTCAGAGAAGATGTCAGGGTCATGCATGGTGCAGCAGTGTCATTCACCATTTCCCCTGCAGAGCAGCCCGAAAAGATATTCACCATTAAAGGTGCATTTACTGCTGAGCCACTGGGTTTGGCTCAATATGCATACTCAGTGGAGGCACTCTAGAGAAAGCACAGAGGTCTCCCACTCCCAGCCATGAACAGAGTGCGCTCTCTCCTGTTGGCTGTCTCCTGTCCTCACTGTAGAAGAAGCCAGACATCTTGTGGACAAGTTAAATGTGCTGCTGACTGCTGGTGGTTTCGAACTAAGACAGTGGACCAGTAATGCTCCCGAGACCATCAACACCTACCCAGAGAAGTCAGGTCTGAAAGCAGTGATCTGTGGCTGCAGGAGTCCAGCACTGACCCTCAAGAACTTGCTCTTGGACTGCGCTGGCTCTGTAACTCTGACACCCTGAGGTACAAGTACAACCAGCTGGTTCCTCCTACACCCACTGTGCAGAACATATACAGAGTCCTGGCTTGCCAGTATGACCCTCTGGGCTTCATTGTTCCCTTTACAACATGGGCCAAGATCCTAGTGCAACACTTGTGGGAGAAACAGCGAGAGTGGGATGACTCATCCCTACCTGAGGATGTGCTACAACCTTGGTGGAAGTGGGAAGCAGAGTTGTAGCTTCTCTCCCAAGTCACACTGCCACACTGTTATGTCAGTCCCACCATAGACCCCACAGACTGTCACAGGGACATTCATGTGTTTGCAGATGCATCAGAGAAGGCCTATGGCTCAGTGGCCTCTCTGCAAACAGAGGACAATAAAGGTCAGATGGAGGTGTCCTTCCTCACTGCTCGATCAAGAGTTGCTCCCAAAAGACAACAGTCTGTGCCTAGGCTGGAGTTCTGAGCATAGCTGACAGCTGCCCAGCTGGCCGTATTCCTGCAACATGAGCTGACTGTGCCTATCAACAGTGTTATCCTTTGGATAGACTCCACCACTGTCCTCACCTGGTTACAGTCAGGCTCATATCGATTTAAAGTGTTTGTGGGAACATGGGTGGCTGAGATCCAGGAGCTGACAGATCTTCTGAATTGGAGATATGTTAACTCGGCACAAAACCCAGCCGATGATGTAACCTGGGGTAAGACCTTGCTGGAGTTGTCCAACAAAGGCAGGTGGAGACATGAACCAGCTTTCCTGCAGCAGCCTCCACTGTTCTGGCCCATTCAGCCTGCAAAGGAAGCTCATCATCCAGGACACTAACAGGGCCCTGTGTCATCCAGGATCAGAGCACCTGTTTGCAGAGCTAAGGCGCAAGTATTGGATACTTTGGGGAGAAGAGGCAGTCAACACCAGCATTCATGCCTAGATTGCCAGAGATGGAGGGCCATGCCAACTGTGCCCATGATGTCAGATCTGCCAGAGGCGAGGTTAAGACCGTTAAAGCCACCCTTCTTATCCACTGGCATGGACTGTTTCTGGTCCTTCACAGTTAAGGTGGGCCGTTGCCTAGAGAAAAGATGTGGCATAATGTTTAACAACACAGGCTGTGCACTTAGATCTCCTCTCCAGTTTGGATCATGATTCCTTTCTCATGGCACTCTGGAGATTCATTGAAAGAAGAGACAATCCAGCCGAGCTCCTATCTGATCAGGGAACAAACTTTAGAGGGTGGCAGGAGCCTTTAAAGCTCTACGGCCTGCACTTTGGGACCATTTGGTCAAGCACCAGATACAGTTTAAGTTTAAACCGCCAAATGCACCACATTTGGTGGTGTATGGGAACAGGAGGTGAGATCTGTCAAGGCCTCAATTTATGCCTCTGTTCAGCCTCAGTCTGTTCCAGAAGAAGTCCTAAGGACTGTCCTAATAGAGGTGGAAGGGATCTTAAATTCCAAGCCGTTGGGTTATTCCGGCCCCCGTGACCCCCAATCTTCTCCTCATGGGCTGGCATGACCCGTCCCTGCTGCAGGCTATTAATGAGGATGCTGAATCTTTGTTGGAGGCACAGTCAAGTGTTAGCAGACCAGTTCTGGGCTCACTTCATCAGGCGCTAACCAACCCTTCAGGCACGTTCTAAATGGTACAAGAACCCAGCACAGTTGCAACTTGGGACCACAGTCATGGTGATGGATTCCCCAGCTACCGAGAGCCCTGTGGCCAGTCAGTGTGGTCACAAAGGTTCTCCCTGGACATGATAGGTGTGTGCAGGCTGCTGAGGTCCAGGTCAAGGACAAGACCTACATGAGACCTGTTGCACACCCGGTGGCTTTGCCCGCCATTCTCAACACTGACTCTGACACAGCCAGTCCTTCTTAGGTGTCAAATTTGCTGGACACAAATATCTGGCCTACACCCAGTCCATAAAGAGGTCAGGCCAGGTGGGGTGTTCTTCGGGAGGTTCAAGTCCACTATCACTTACCACCACTTGAGCAATCTGATCCTGAGACCATTCTTCCTGGTAGTTGTGATCTTGGAGCTCTCTGTTGGCAGGTAGAAGCCAATGTGAAGAAGGCGCCCAACCACCCAACAGTCTCTATTCCATCCGCTGTATGCAGCGTTCCTTTTTTGCCTGCCATCCTGGAATAAATCTCACCTTGTTTAGCCTCTGGCATCATTTTTAGTGGCCAACTATGCTTGTTAGTACAGGTTTGGAAGGCATTTTGTCAATCTCTGTGTACCACTGTTAGCCTATCGTCTGGTTTCCATCCACTGACAAACGGTCAGACTGAAAGGCCCAATCAAGGCCTGGAGTTTGCTCTCTGCTGCAAGGCCAATCGGAGCCCTTCATCCTGGAGTTCACACTTAACTTTGGGTAGAGTAAGCACATAGCTCTTTGATCTCCTCTGCTACTGATCTCTACCCTTTTCAGTGCTCCATTGGGTATTAACCTCCTCTCCTGTCCATGGATGAAGTTGAAGTTGCTGTGCCATCGGTCCAAGTCCATATGCAGAGGTGTCGTAAGAGCTGGAGGGAGACCAGGAAGGCTCTATTACAGACTAGATCCCAGAATAAGTCCCTGGCTGAACGCTATCGCTGCCCAGCACCAAAGTACACCCCTGGTTAGAATGTCTGGTTATCTTCTAAACATATCCATTTGAAGTCTGATTAAAAATGTCACCTCGCTTCATTGGACTGTTTGAAGTTGAAAAGGTTATTAACCTGTTTCTGTTTGCCTTAAACTTCCACAAGCTCTCCGTGTTCATCCAACCTTTCATGAGTTCCAAATTAAACCTGTACACTCTTAATAATTTGTCGGCTGGGCTAACCGCCTGAGACAGAGCCCCTATCCTGAGTCCCAGCCATCACATCTATTCATATCATCAATAAATATCTTTATCGTATACAATTGTTGTGGTATAGTCCTTGCTAGTGAATAAATACTTTTTTTGTTTGCATATATTTGCAGTTCGTCATTCTTGACACAATATCAATAATAGCAGAGGCTTAATCAAAGGTATTTTCAAAATATCAGTTGTATTGAATAATAATGTCATAATATCCTGTTGTACATTCTGACACTGATACACCCTTAATGAGTGACTTGAACAAGTAAGTAATTTTAGTGCACTTTTCTCAAACGTGTTTATATCTTGTGTGTATTGCAGTCCAGGGTGATGCAGGCTTACACAGTGAGGCTGGAAACGACAGAATCCAGTTGACTTAAAGATATGTTCATACCTGGAAAATTAAGTTGCATAGCAAGATAGATAACTTTAATGCCACACAGTACAACATTGCAGGGAAAAACTTATCTTTATGGAGACAAGCAGAGCATACATAGTGCCACATAGGTCTTGTAATTATATATTCATGCTTGATATATAATTCATTATTAATGTAGTATCATCAATTTTAAAAAAAGATGTGAAACATTCACAATGTATTGTATAATGTAAAAACATGATTTTCATGATGGTCTCTTTATATTCAGTCCAAAATCAAGAGAACAAACACATGAACATGAACTCATTTTTATTTATGGTAGAAACCAGTTTTGAAGTATTTATTGTTGCTATATTTTGAATGATGGAAACTGTTCTGTTTTTGTTTCAGATTGCTTCATAGATCCTGAGCTTTCATTTCTGAACCATGGACTTTTATGCATAAGTAAAACAAAAGATATGCGCTCCTTTCAACCACTCCGCTGCAGCCTTCAGGTTATGTTCATTCAATTATTCAGTGGTAATATTTTTTGAATATTTAAAAGGCTTTTAAATAATTGTGTATTTCCATGTCGGATTGAGTTTGTACTGGTGAACTTGAATTAGTCCTGGAATGTGACCTACCATCTGCCCTCGCTCTCCGGATGTCGACACCATCAGCAGTTTTGTCAGGACTATCTATGGCAAAGCTAAGGTAATGACTTTAGGATTACTACCTGTTCCTCTTTTGGTAGTAATGAAATGCAGGAATGGGTAACATGGAAAAAAACAACAAAAACAGTCACAATTTTCTTAGAGGCTATGGGCCATAATGTGTGTCACACAAACTAAGGCTATGGCCATCCAAATTTAATCTGGCAGATCACATTTCACTGTTATTTTATCGCCATCCCCTCCTGGATAAGCCATTGTCTCTCATTGTTTCAGTTGATTTTACATCCTGCACCCGTACTGTTTTAAAAAAGGTATTACAATCGCAGTGCCTAAACCTGCAGATAGAGGACGCATACACGTTTTCTCATTCCCAGTACATGGACAGGCCATGCCTCATGTGAAAGCTCAGAACCTCCAGAATTCACTCACTGAGCTGCAGAGGCTGCACTAGCACTGATTATGATTGGCTGCAGGTGCTGGGGTTTAGGGAGTGACCATTCAGATCAGAGAGAGTCCTTTTAGGTTTAAACCAACTGGATTTCAGCACTGAATCCAAAATGAGAGACTCGTGAAGCTCATTCTGCTTTCTGGTTGGATAATCATCTTGAGAACCTAAACGCCAAAGTATAGCATAAATAAATGGGACATCATGTCCAGTGTTGTAATGTAATAAGACACAGAGAGGTCAAGTTTATGAAGTCTTACATACAAGTTCCTATATTATAGAAAAGGCGAGATTATTCTCTTAACATGACATGCTCAACTGTGTGTTTTATGGAATATGGCTCCCTGCATTGGTTCTACTGTATGAGTTGTTGGGATAGCAAAATAAGTCCCATTGAATGTATTCTGTTAGTCTAAGTGTAGTTTAACATCTATATTAGAAAAGCTAGTATTTCTCTAGTAGTCATTATAAGTGGTGCTTTTTAGACATTCAGAGGCTCTGCACAAAGGATTCAATTCCAGTGAATAATGTGCGATCATAAGACGAGGGAAATACAGAACCATAGTAGAGTTCAGCCACGGCGTAAGGTACAGATCCAACATCAGGACAGGTGCCTACATATGCCCGACTATTGTCTCACATACATTATTTGGGCTAATTAGAGTCGACATCAAGCACGTTGTCACTTTTGTGCTGCACATCTAGACGTCGCGCGTCTGTTTGCCATAATTGGACTTCCAGGCTGTAGCTTTGCGCATGGCGCACACTGCGTACGTCGGTGACGCCGTGTTTAGACGGTGTGACGTCACTGTGAGCCTTGCCGCGCTCGCACTGAAGCAACCGTCTCCGGTGCTGAAGCTGCTCTTGCTGTGAGCTCTGACCCGGAGGAGGAGCGGGAGGATGGAGTCCAAAGCCCCGTACGGAGCCGCTAAAGCTGGGAACGGAAGCTTCGATCCTTATGCCTTCTTCACGCACCCGCGGACCGTGCTGAGGATCCTGTCATGGGTAAGAATGGCCCAGTGGGCCCGGCCATCACCGCAGCTCACCTCACGTTCACATCTGTCTGCTGGCCTGATAGAGGATTAGTCTGCAGAGATGGGCCATTAACACCTCAGACGTATGCTCTAGGTGCGTACGTGTTAGAGACGCTCACTGACCAGACTGAGGTCCATACTGAGTGACGTTCAGCTGCATGTGCGCGGAGCAACAGCGTCACTGTGATTCTATGTGCGGAGCTCTTTGTTAGCGCTTTGTCTCAGGCTATCAGAGTAAGCAGCTGTCCTCCTCTCACTGAGGTGAGGCTGCGCTCCGGCTGACTCACCGTCATTCACATTCTGCACCAGGCTGACAATGACATGCGGCTCTGACGGCAGCAGCTGGAACTGGATCTGTCACCTGTGCGTTAATACGAAAAGCAGGCTGTGTACACCCTTATAGGCTGGTACTGGCACCTTTGATGGGCACTAAACACGTAGGCCGAGCACTGAGTATATTAGCATAATTGTTTTTAAGTCAAATTGAGCAAAGAATGAAAGAACAGAAAACACCAAACACAAAATAAGAAAATGCTATTTGTCAATATGTGTAGGCCATCTTCATTCATGATTTTAAGCCAACGCATATTAGAGATGCTTATCTCCTAAAATCAGGACTAAGTGGACAAATTACGACTAAATTAGTTTTCTTCAATGCCACTAATTAATATTCAATCAATACTTTACCTTTACAGTATAATGACTCATCTATTTAGTCAGGTTTGCCATAGCAGAAAGTCGGGCATGGTAAAGTGGGTATTGTGAGTGAAGTGTCTTGCTCGGGGACAAAACAACAGCACATAATACGCTACGCAAAAAAAGCAAAAACAGAACTTTCAACAGTCACCAATCACACAATTACAAACATTTAAACAGTCAATGTGGATGAAGGGTCTTGCTCGTGGATACAAAGATAAAATGAATTGCCAATAGCCGATACCGAACCATCAACCCTTGGACTTCTAACTTGTTGAGTATTCTATGTATATAGTTGGATATTTGACTGGTGACCCTAGTACTGACCCCTCCCTCAGTGTACATTGTTTGTGTGTGAGTCCTATTCCCAGTTCTGTGTTACTTCATTCACTCTTCTTTGCCACATAACTAACCCCAGAGTTGGGTAGTACTCTGTTTCATTTACTTGAGTCACTTTTTGAAGAAATTGTTCATTTCATTTGTACTTTTCTGCTGCCATACTTTTACTAAGTGTGTCCATAGTGACAGAAGCTTTGTGTTGACAATATTAAATTATTCAGAACATTTTTGCTTCTAACACATTACCTTCAGAAATACCAGATTCTTAATTAATGTTTTGTCTGTCCAATTATGATAAATCATATAAATCAGATATTATACACATTTTACAGTCTGCTACTCAGTACTCAATTAATAGTTTATCCAAATTAGTGCTAAAATTTCAAACTTTATTTGATGCTAGGGAATAGATTTGATACTTAATACTTAATAACAATTCCAATACCACGATGATAATTAACACTCTTCTCTTTAGACAATAGAATGTGATTTTCAGCATTAAATCATGGTACTCTCTTATGTGGCCATGTGGTCTTATATCTGTGTGATCCCTCAGTCGTCCAGGTGTGTTCCATAGTGGTCCATGGGCGTGTACTAGTCTATGTGTCTTATACTTGTTCTGATACAGTTCAAAATCATTCTACAGCTATTCAGGAAAGGCTCACTTCTGCCCTGTGAATCTGACTTTTTAAAATATCGATACATGCTCAAATTAGTTTCGATACTAGTTTCAGTATCGATTAGCATCTGATTATCAATATTTTTGACAACACTAACCTAATTACTTTTTACTCTTACAAGAGCAGTTATTAGGGTCGGTACTTTTTGATTCTACTTGAGTAATATTATTTGAAACTTGACTCTTACTTATACAGATTTTAGCTACTGTACCACCTTTGACTGTGACTCCTCCCCTTCTCTCCTCTTAGGTTTTCTCCATCGTGGTGTTCAGCTGCATCGTCAACGAGGGCTACATCAACATCGGCAGTGAGCGGTTGCTATGCGTGTTCAACAACAACGCGGACGCCTGTAACTATGGCATGACAGTGGGCGTGGCCTGTTTCCTGGGCAGCATCTGCTTCCTCATCCTGGACGTCTACTTCCCCTCCATGAGCAATGTGAGGGACCGGCGCCGCGCTGTCCTGCTAGACCTCGGTTTCTCTGGTAACACAAGTTCAGTAAAATACATGGCAGAAGTTAAAGGTGCACTATGTAATTTTTCTGTGGGAGGATCTGCCACCTGGTTGCCTCAGTATAGAGGTAATTGCTTTGCTGAGAATGTTTCATAGAATGACATTAATCTATCACCATAGACAAGCAGGTGGCACCTCCTACCAAGTTATAAGTCAGATCTGTGGAGAGGCTCTGTGTAAGAATGTTTGCATTTCGAGGTATTTATTCAGCTGTAATTGAATAAATGCAGTTAAGCATAGCATTAAACATATATATTTAGCATTTATCCAATTACAGCTGCCTTCATTATTAAAAAACATATTGAACAACACGGATTTGTTCTTTGAGCTTGATTGCCCCTCCACAGATCTGACCTATCTGAACAGGCAAAGCTATACCATCTCTCCATGAAGACAATCAGGTGTATACTGAAGAGGTTTTAAATGTTATTCATGCATGTTTGAGTCATTTTGCTATCTCTCCCAGGCCCTATTCAAACCCCCCGTACAGTTAGGTGTAAGATTCTGCACAATGCTCAGCCCACAAACCCACGTCACCCATTCTCCCACACGGCAATTCTTCATAAATATACAAAAGCATAATACAAAACTATACACAACAACTTGACAAACCTGATACAATGCGCAGTAGTGCTCTGAAGGGGAAGTGACTTGATGTGGAGAGCAAAGGGAGGGAGGGCTCAAAAATTAAAGTGAACCTTATAAAACATGTTAATATGTTTTTGGTGAATATATCATTGTCAAAACAATAAAAGGTAACATGGTGATCTAATTATGTCATGTGTTTGCAGTTAATACCCCATAGAAGTAAAATACCCCCTCTTTAAGTATATACATCATCACCAAACTCATTCACAACAAAGTATTCAATTAGCTCCATAAAGCTATTAGTAACCATGCTGCTCTTGAAGAGTTGAACACGGTGAACTCCCCAGTGTTACCAGCAGAGGTCATCAAACCACACACTGGGCAATCTTGACAAAAATGTATATCATCAATTCTCTGTGAAACTCATAGTCATGTGCGGCAGCTTTAGAACAGGTTTTACATGATAAAGTGTGAAATAATAATGCTTATATGATTTTCAGAAGCTAGAATAAATCCAAATGATGTGTCTTGTGTGGAATATATTGTGTGGTTATCCTGGATGTGAGACAGGCCGTTCCAAGTGTCAGCTGTGTGATTAAAAGCTCTGGCAGTCATCCACAGCGCTCCTGTTATAGGCTCCGGCGCTCTGTAAAACTCAGTGAGGATAAGCAGAGAAATGATCCAGCGCTACCAGCTATTACATCATTTTTACTGTGCATTCTACTGCATATGCCTCCATTATGGCACTATATCCATATTACAGTCATATTGATAGAAATGGCTGGGTTTAGATGTCATCACAACATTTCATAGTGTAGTGATTGTAGTGATTACGTTGATTACGTTGGGACAGGTAAAAACACTATTACTAATATGAAAAAATAGTGTTTTTGATTAATACAGTGAAATAACATTCTGCGTTCACACTCCTGGTTTGGTCCTGGTTTGGCACCAGTTTAGTCATGATTAGACCTGGTTTGACCCTCTTCTAGTCCTGGTTTAGTTCTGGGGAAGTCCTAGCATAATAGCGGTTTTGATGTGGTGTGTGTTGAAGTGTGAGTACAGCATGTTACACTATGTAACTTTTCTGGTCAATCACCTGCTTGCTTCTATGGAGATGTTATTGCTTTGCTTTGAATGCTCCACAGTATTGCATTAAACACATCTAAACTTATATATTTATTGGTATGTATTTAATCAATTCTGTGTTTTTATTTGTTTAATAAAATCCCTTAAAAACATTGCATCCGTACTGTTTCTCTCTCCACAGATCTGACCTTTAATGTAATGATGGGGACAGATATGTGTAATGCCGTACTGTGGAACGTAAACTCGCCCTTAAATATGTTATGACTACGGTCTTGTTGGTTGCCAGCGACCGATTTCATAGTCCCACTTCTTCACAGTGCTATTCAAACCTATGACTCCTGTGTTGTCCCGCCTCCAGGTGTGGCTTGCTTCCTGTGGTTCGTTGGCTTCTGCTTTCTGGCCAATCAGTGGCAGATGACCTCCCCAGACGAGCTCCCATTGGCCCAGGGATCAGACGCGGCCCGGGCCATCATCGCTTTCTGCTTCTTCTCCACCCTCTCCTGGGTTAGTAACACAACTACTCTGTGGTCATTATCGTAATACAGTAGTGGAAAATAGTATTGGACGTTTCACAGTTTTTCTCAGTAAAAAAAACTACATCAAAGTCACAGGAAAAGGTACCTTATTAAAAAGTAACTTATTTTACTTCAAAATAATTTTCCTCAAGCAGCACGTAACATAACTTATGGACATCTACTAATCGTTTTCTTTGCATAGATGGATTATTTCAGCTGTTAAAGTATGTCCTTTTAGGTTTTAACCAACTGGATTTCAGCATTGAAACTGGCAACCCAAATAAGAGACTCATGTGAGGCTCATTCTACTTTCTGATTGGACAATCATCTTGAGAACCAAAACACCAAATTACAACATAAATAAACATCATGTCCAATGTTTTTTTGTAATTAAGAATAAATCTGCATTAGAATAGTGATCAGTAAAAGCGATATTTGATGTTTACCTCATATCCAGGGACACACATAGGTCAAGTTTATGAAATTTTAAATACAAAATCTTACATAGAGTGAAAATATCATGCTTATTGTAAGACTACAACTAATGATTATTTTCTGAAACAAATTTAATAATATTGCTGCCTTTGTTATAAAAGTTTGGCATGTGTTTTAGAGTCTGTATAGTCCAGTTAATGATTGCGATTAACCAAATATGACAATTATTTTTGTCGAAAAGCCATGATTATTTTGATTTCCAGCCTTTCCAACACCTTATAAACATTTTAATGAGAAAAATGTGTCCAGTACCTTTTTCAGACGCTGTTTTGTAGCGCCACCTGACCCCATGTGCTTGTCTCCAGGGCTACCAGTGTCTGCTCACCCAGGACATGCTAAAGACTGTCCCCTTCACTGAGGACACACACAGACTCCTGCCATTAAGGACACATCCCTCGCCCAATATAGTTTGAGCTAACAGTCTAGAACATCTCGTAGTATTGTCATGTAAAACCAGAGGTTAACTAGAGCTTTACTGGCTGGGTCAGTGCAAATCTTCTATTCAGATGTTTGGCCCATGTATTAGTAGTCCTGAAGCAGACAGTTATTGCAAAAACAAAAGAAAGAAAATACAAAAGTAAAAAGAGACACATTTTAGGACTAGACCAGGACTAAATCAGGACTAAACCAGGATGATTAGAACAGGATTAAACCAAGTCGACATCTGCATTAAACTAGGCTCAAACCAATCTCAATTGTGTTGCCTTGCCTCCTTGGTATTCCTTCCCTCCTCGATGAATGGAATTCACAGCTGAGGCACAGCCGCTGACTAACATGTTCCTCTGTTATAGGCTATTGGTTCACTATTTCATGGCCGCATATTGATTCAGTTTTCTTGTTTCCTCCTCAACGCTTTGATTCCTACACTGTCAATCAAATCTACTTAGATAAGCCAGTTACAAACAACTTCTTAATCTACTCTATAGCACTCTATCTTCAATGGGCAGGATTTACAACTAAGGAATCTAGGAAATGAGGAAGCAAGGAAACAGGATTGAGATGCAGCCCTTCACTAACATACCTTATTTTCCTCACTAACCCCGCCTTTCTGCTGTGTGTTACTAACAGGCCGTACTGACCCTGAGTGCCCTGCGCCGGTACCTCGCGGGCAGCCAGGCCAACCTGTTCACATGGCAACATCTGGAGCCCACCCCCAGCAACGTCCGCGCCACACCGTACCCCATCGCCAATGGTGCTACCATAGTAACCACCAACCCTTACCAAGCCCCGCCCTTCACCGAGACCCTGGACCCCAAGAGACTGACCCAGCAGAGACCCATGGCCCCTGCCTTTTAGACTCACGGACAGCGCCGATGTTTTCATGCTTTTGGGCGGGGTCCGGGTCGTCGTCATCGTGGCAACCGCCGGCTCCACTTCGTTAGTTGTGTCACGTGTGGAGATTGTCCTGTCACGAACACAGACACTGGCGCTCACAGCTGTTAGCATTCTGTCTGTAATGTCTGTACAACGTCTTAGCTTGAGCGAGGCTAGGATACAATACAAATGACAAAAGACAACATTTCACTGTAGAATGTACTTCAATATTAAGCGCCTAAACAACATGCATATGCAACAACACATAACATATGCAAGAGATACAAGTGCCATACCCAAAGGTATTCACAGCTCGACTAGTCCGCAATAAAAGTAAGGATTTAACCTTTGAGTTCTGAAACGAGAGCGATCATTAGTTTGTGATGATTTTGCTGAATGTCAGAACAGTTTCCCTATACTCCACATAACCATCTTACTACTACACCATGCACAAAAATGTACACTGACCAGTATTGAAGTATTACAGTGTCATTGTACTGCATTTATAATTACACACATCACAGCTGAGCAAGGAGTTTTTGTACTTATTTAAAGGTGCCCTACATAATATTACTGGTCAGGGGTCTGCCCCCTGCATGTCTCCATGGAGATGCTATTGTTTCCTGTAATGTTTCACAGTATTTGCCTGGGATCCAGAATACACACTGCGATATGAGTCTAGTCACTTCTGCAGAATCAAGAATCAGAAATTTTGTTTGCATAGATGGCTAATAAGGTCATTTGGGATATGCCAGGCAGCCACAGTATGGCATAGAACGTATTAATTTATTATTATTATTTATTATACAA
>JACM01018661.1:0-19408 GCA_000787095.1 Periophthalmodon schlosseri | reverse complement strand
TATGTATGTTTAATGTAAATATGATTATAGCAACTGCTTTCATATCACTAACTTTATATCTATGCCTTCTGGTGGATGGTCTGCCCGTCTGCCAATTGCTTGTCTCCATAGAGATGTTACAGAATGCACGTATGTAAGTATAGCATTAAACATGTTTTCATGGGTTTCAGTTTCCTGGTCATAGGTGATATGGCAACAGTGCAAGATTTTAATCCATTCCAAAACCCATTGATTACTGGAAAACATGCAATCCTACTGTGAGCTAGTTCACCTCTCCACAAATCTGACCTGTAACTTAGCCTCATCTGCTTGTCTCCATGGAGATAGGCCCAGCTCATTTTAATTCAAATGTAGCCTCCTGTGGAACATTCTAGGCAAATCAATGACATCTCTACGGAGAAAGTTGGTAGATTCTCCACCGGCAAAGTTTCACAGGGCACCTTAAACATAAGAGCACCTTTATTTGTCACAATATGTACATTTCTGTGTTGAAACAGCAAAGTGCAAAAGCAGCAGCTGAAGTATGAGAATGCCAAAAAGACGAAATCATTATCAGGATGTATTTTTCAAGTTTCTAAGACAGTAAAATCAGGTAAAGAGTGTCTTAAATTATTTCAATTATTAAAAAATAACCTTTGCAATTCATCAAAGCCTTAGCCAGTTTTATAACATGTATAATCTTACTGTAACCAGTCACATCACAGTGAGTTCTGGCAAAGACTTAAACCGGTAACCCTCTGGTAGGTGGACAAACACTTCACAATGTGTTACTATCGCTCCTGGTAATACTGTATATTCCTATAGTAGTTTCAACATTTTCTTTAAGAATTCAGATCTAAACAGTTGCGAAACTAAACAGCATTCACCCACTTACCTCAAGGTTATGTGTTCTGTGCTCCCACCTGTGCGTACTGGTGTTGTGTCCTTGGGCATCGCACTTCAGCAGTCTTGTCTCCAGTATCTAATGTTTTCTTTACGTAAACTGCTTTGAGTGCTCATTGGATGTAGAAAAGCACTGTGTAAATATAAAACCGACTTAATTTGTAATTTTCAAGGGGGTCCTGGGCCTTCGGGTACAGGGCTTTAAATAAAAACGTGACACACTAATATATTTGAATAGCATCATCAACATTCTCCCTCCTCCTCTCTCCATCCTTACTTAACATCATGCTTATTTTTTTCTTTGTGTAGACATATTCCCATGGTCTCCACAGTGAGCAAAGCCTGGATCGGTGGACTTTTATTGGGAGGAGGTGGGGGTTGGTCGGTGGAGTGCTGGAGGTGTGTGGAGCGGGGGGAGGGGCCTGTCATGGCGGATATGGTATATATTCAGTTTTATGGTTACGAGGGGACGCATAAATCACCCGTTCATTAAAACAGGCTAGCAGCGACCCCCCGTTAGCATCAGGATCAGTTCTTTTTCTGCACTAAACTCAAAGTGCAAAATGACAGCACTCCGTCACTCCGTCAGGGCGGTTTAATAAGGTATGCAATTATATGTATAGGCAACTTGGAGAGATTTTAAAGATATTTTCAGATAAAATTGGGACTAAACTAACAAACGCTAGATTAGACCATGACTAAACTAGGACTGGATCAGGATCACGAAAGCAAAATAGCCTCATATAGGTTACAAAGTGGGTTTCAAGTCCTCAAAATATGGTGCATATAACAGAAAACTCATAGGTTCAAGGCTGTTTTCACACTCACATCAAAATTGTGACAAGGATTAAACAACAACCAAACCTTTCTGTTGTGTTTCACTGAAAAAAGTATTGCATTGCATTGTCGATAAATGATGCCATCTTTTTAAAATGTAATTATTAATTTTATGTGCCACGGGTCATCCTCTCAGCACAGACATGACCATCATGACACAATAAGGTCAAAGGTCACAGCGCCACGGCAACAGCGAGACACGACCAATGTCAAAACCAGAGCTGCACCTGCGGCGGATTTCTCTCCAAAATCACGGGACAATAATATGTGTAATGATGAATGTGTTGAATGCTGAAAAAACGCAGAATATAAAGTGTACTTTATGTGTTTTAAATTGAAAAAAATGCCCACAGCGATTTGGGGATTTGCTTTTTGGACTAAGCTAGGACTTAATTCTGCTAAACTAAGTCTAAAACAAAACAAACCTAAAACAAATACTAAAGCAGGACTAAATTCGAAAGCTAAAGCAAGATAACAACACTATAGGACAAAAGGAGGTTTAAACTAATAAACCAGGACTAAACAGGAACTAGGTCAGGACTGAAATCAAAAACAAGTATAAGCCAGTACAAAAGTGTAGGTCTAAACCAGGACTAATGGAGAACTAAACCAGGACTAACAAGGACTGAATTCTAACTAAAGCAAGTTGTTAACAAAGAAAATTACATCTAGTTTGGGTCAGGGCTTAATGTGGGCTGTCACCAGGACTTATTTGCTGATAAATGATACCATCTTTTTAAAATGTAATTATTAATTTTATGTGGATCCAAAGCAAACAATTTGGATTTTACATTAACCTAAAATATTTACGTTCAATAAACATGAATTTTGATGTGAAATAGGTGACATAATACAACTGGGGACCATGTTTCATTTTTGGACTATTAGTGAATTGTGTGAATAGAAACACACACAAAAATGATGGCTTCTTTTACAGGTTTACAGGTAGGTTTTATTTGACAGCACATGTGTAAAAGTGAAAGGGGGTAAAGAGTGGAGAGAGACATTCAACAAATTATGCAAGCTGGGAATCTATTAATTAACCAATACTCAAATGATTACTATTGTGTTGCTGTTACTTCTGTTAACCAAACCAGTGGTCAAAATTTTGTATTTATGCTAAAAATGTGCTTTATATACTTTTATTTTTCAATTTTCCTCTCTTTTCTTTCTTAAAATCGTTTAAGCCTCAAATTAAGCAGGTTTAATTCATGCGTTTGTGGTAAATAGATATGATTATCCCATTAGAGCTTTATTCTTCTGCTGCTGCTCTGTGCCCTGCCTCCACTCCTCCATCTTCCCTCTATTTAATTCATTCTCTCGGTGGTTGTCTCTTTCTCCTCTGTCCTCTCCGCGGTTCTTCCTCCTCTTTTTTCTCTCTTCATGCTCTTTTCATTCCTTCTCTTTTTCTCTCTTCTACCCCACTCCCAGTCTTCTCTCTCTCCCCTCTTTGCTCTCTCTCCCTTTTCATATCTCTCTATCTCCTCCTCTCTCTCCCCTTCCCTATTCTTATATATCTTTATCTTTTCCTCCCTTTCTTTGTTTCTTTTGTTCTTCTTTTCCCTCCTTCCCTCTGGTTCTCTCTTTCTCTCCTCTCCTGTCTCTCTTTCTCTCCCTCTTCTCTCTCTCACTACACCTTTTCTATCTCCTCCCCTCTTCCCCTTTGTCTATCTCCTCCTCCCTCTCTTGTCTTTCTCTATCCCTCTACCCTATTCTCTATTCCCTCTTCTTCTCCTATTGCTCTTTCACTCTCCCTTACCTCTCTCCCTTGTTCTCTCTCATTCCCTCTAGCTTCTCCCCCCTTTTTCCTCTCCTCTCAACCCCCCTCTCACTCTCACTATCTCAACCCCTTCTCCCGCTCTCCTTCATCTTTCTCTATCCCTCTCTTTGTCTCTCTCGACCATTTCCCTCTCTCTGTCTCTCCCTCTCACCTTCTTCCTTCTCTCATTACCCTCCTCCCTTTCTCTTCACCTCTCTTCTCTTCACCTCTCCTCTCCCCCCTCTCTCTGTGTGTTCTCTCTTATCTCTCTTTCTCTTCTCACTCTTGACCCTCTCTCTCTCTTTGAGCTCTTTGTGTTTGGACCCAAGTTTTCTGTGGCCAAACGCAGAACTGTTGTTTTAATAAACTTTGTGCTGGGTCAGGCCAAGATGAGCGTGTGGCTACCCGGGAGGAACCACATGTCCGGCTCGGGCTGCACAGACCCGGAGTTCCTGTTAAAGAGACTGGTGGGGACACGTCTCAAAGTGGAGTTCACGTACAGCACGCTGGTGGGGCAGGTGGAGGACTTTGAGGCAGTTTGGACAGTGAAGAGGGCTCTGTGTTCAGTGAGGGAGGGGCAGTTAGTGCTACATCTGTAGGAGGAGGGGCTGGACATGTGATGTTAGGGCTACATCTGTAGGAGGGGGGGCTGGACATGTGATGTATGTGTGTTTGTGTTTTGCATTGGTGTTGTTGTATGACAAGTGACACAAAATAAATGTATTGTTTAAAGTCAAAGTCTCTCTTTTCTTCTCTCTTTCTATCTCTCATTCTTCCCTCTTTCTTTCTCTCCCTCCATCTCCTTCTCCACCTTCTCTCTCCCTCTTGGAGGAGTAAAAAGCTGCCAGTGGTCATCCTCTCAGCACAGACATGACCGTTATGACACAATGAGGTGAAAGGTCACAGCGCCACGGCAACAGTAAGACACGACCAATGTCAAAACCAGAGATTAATATGTGTAATGATCAATGTGTTTAATATAGAAAATATATGGAAATTTAACTGAAAAAAATAAAACTAAAGCAAGATAACAACACTATAGGACAAAAGGAGGTTTAAACTAATAAACCAGGACTAAACAGGAACTAGGCCAGGACTAAACTAGGACTGAAATCAAAAACAAGTCTAAGCCAGTACAAAAGTGTAGGTCTAAACCAGGACTAATGGAGAACTAAACCAGGACTAACAAGGACTGAATTCTAACTAAAGCAAGTTGTTAACAAAGAAAATGAATAACTAATGACAACTAATTTGGGTCAGGGCTTAATATGGGCTGTCACCAGGACATATTTAGTCTAAAACAGGACTAATTCAGGTTTAAACCAAAGATGAACAAAAACTAAAGCAGGACTAAAGCAGGACTAAAGCAGGACTAAAGCAGGACTAAAGCAGGACTAAAGCAGGACTAAAGCAGTACCAAACAAGGACTGAACTAATCTGTGACTAAACCAGAGGGAAACCAGAACTAAACCAGAAGTAAATGAAGAACTGAACCCATTACATCAGTAAAAGACAAGGCTGTGCACCATCAACAGCTTTTATTTCAATAAATAGAAAAAAACAATAAGACGTTTATCTGACTATATTTTCAACACAAAACTAAAATTTTCTCGGCAAATGGAACAAATGCACAAGATATTTGGCAAATCAACAAAAAAACATTCTTCAAAATGAAAATACTAAAGCTTATAATAATAAATCAGAATATATTACACTTTGTTAGCTGGTTTAAATGCTACATTAGTGGTTTCAATGGTTAATATCAAGCAGCAGTAGTTTAAAAAATATAACAAACTGTTTTGTGGAGACGGTAAAATGCAGATGACGAATGTGTTTGAGCTGCAGCGTCTCGTCTCAGTGCCATCACAAACAAGGACACCGCCGTTGGGCACACTTGTTTAGAAATCACAGCATTGTTTTGGATAAAATTAAAAAGAAACCTGTTTAATGTTAAATTGTCTTGATATTATAGGAGGTAATGACCAAATATATTATAGCCACACATGACAACCCCAACCCTAAGAAATCTAATTTGGGGATTTTAAAAAGGTATTTATTTGGCATGTTAATATATTTGAAAATTATTTTGTTTTTACAAACACTTAAATTGGCAAAACAAAAAAAAATCTTGAATCTTTTATTTAAAAGAAAATTCCAACCCATGTGCATGTGTTTTTCATTAAAAATAAAATTACAAACAAAAACCAAATACCTGTGATAAAACAATGTTACTGGTAAAACACATTTTGAATAAATTAATAATTACTCACTTATTTAAATTTTCATAAATGTATTTTTTGTATTTGTTTATCGCTAATAATATCTTTTTTTATTTCTTATTAGCAAAGGTAAATATCTCTTGATAGAATGATAAATTGAGAAATTCCCAGTTTTGCAGTTGTCACCAAAGAAAAGTTAAAATATAGTCATTTTCACCATATTATAAAATAGAGTTTAAATCCGACAAAACATCTGCTATGCCACATTCAGCTGAACAAAAGGACAGAATATATGATCGGGAGCAGCAGAAAAAGAATGAAATGAAAAGAATCATTAGGTAAAAAGAGCTGCACATCTACGATAGCGGCCAACTCCAGTTTTCGCGTCAGTTTTTCCATATATTCCTTAACAGCAGATGCCTCTCAAACGTCATGTTGTTGAGTCGTGTGGGGACAGAATGGGGACATTTTAATGTGAACCCCTCGACCTCGTGACCTTTATCCCCTGAACCCCCTCCAGGAAGTACCCTCTCGAGACGTGTTTGTTTAACAGACGCCGCAGATATCAGTGTCATTCGATTCATCATTAGACCCATTACATCAACATATGTTCACATACATTACATTATTTTAGCATTTCTGTAAAATAAAAGCTACAATGATTTCAATTAATTTTGCTTGCTACTAAACATGCCCCAAAAGGCTTGAATCTGAAATAATATGGTCACATGGTAATTCAGAGTTGGTCAAATTCATCCATTTTATATGTTAAATTTGTAAATGTATAAATTGCATTAAATTGAAACTTTATAATTGTTACACTTTAATTAGGTGGGGCCCTTAATTATGAATGAAGTATTTGCTCATGCTTTATTAAGTCTATAAAATGTGTAGTTATTGGAAAGTAGCTATACATTTGAATGCCCTTATTGAAAAAATGGCATTAGGTCAATTATGACTGACCATCAGCAGACTTCTGCTAAACACTGTGACCGGAAAAGACTGACTAAAAAAGACACACAAGAAAATAATTGAAGCAGCGATCAAGGCCTTCGTCTCGGAGCTACAGAGGTGAGTGATTTCAATACAAAGTCATTTTTACACCTCTGCGCACTATCACCTTTATAATCACTTTAACTAGCTTCTTTCAACACGCAACTCCAGTAGCGACAATGAGCAAAATGTCCGTGAGGATGAAATGGAAATAGAAGGAATTCACATGGCAGAAAAAAAACATCTGGTAAATTGTTCCCAGTGTATTAGACTAAATTGTATGGACCACATTATAACACTATCATCTTCACATCTCACATTAAAGGTCCTATATTACGCAAAATTGACTTTTTTGAAGGTGCACTATTTTAATTTTCTGGTGGGGAAGGGGGAGGGGGTCCACTGTTATGCCATGGCTATGTCAAGTGGCCATTTATAATACATAAACAATGAGGTAAGAGAATAGAAAGAGGCTTAAAGGTGCAGTGTGTAGGACAAGATAAAACAATGGTCACATGTCTTGTTACTGGACTGTTTCCAAACGTTTAAATTCAAAATCAAATCGATGTCTGTGATAATTTCAAGTGGCTAAACATTTGACACCAGGTTTAATAGTGTTAATTTAAGTAGTGTATTGTGTTATTTGACCAAATTTTACGACAACAAACCTTTTACACCCAAAGACAAAAATATGGCCGAACTTTAACACTGTAACCGGGTACTATCCACATCTGGTTTTATTAATACAATTTTACACTTGGGTTCACAATACAGCTTACGCTACTGGAACTTTTCACAGGCTGTTGAAAGCCAGAGTTTGTTGTGTAAAAATATTAAAGGTGCACTATGTAACATTTAAGGCTACCTGTTTGTCTCTATGGTTATATTATTGTTTTGCCTGGAATGTATGGTATTAAACGTATTTATCTAGAATTTATTCAACCACGGGTGTTTTATAGCACAAACGTCTTTAGGAAAACATGCATCCTTAGTTAGAGCAGTCTCACAACACTTGTAATTTCGTCTGCTTGTCTCCATAGTGATACATACGGTGCAGAGATAATAGCTTACTGAGGAAAACTGTAGACATGGAAACAAGCAGATGGTGTAGCCTCCACCAGGAATGTTACATAGTGCCTCTTTAACAGTTACAGCCAAATCGTACACAATGCCCCTTTAATGCCATGTATGAAAACAGTTAGCATTAGCCACTTGTGCCTGGGTCACCATGCTAGCTGCACCAGGGTTAGCAGTACATGAATATCTCTGGTCCTAAAGACACTCCTTGCAGCCACATTCCACAGGTTTCTCCACGTCCTGAGTCACAGTCGTCCCATCCTCGCACTCGAATGTTAGCTTCCGTCTGCGTACCCTTAGCGGTGAGCAGCAATATGACGTGTTATTGAGGCTCAGCTCTACCCCGGCTTGACAGCGCCCCCTACAGTCCACCCACGAGAAGGGCTTGGTGGTCTGACAGTGCAGGCCTCCTCTCTGCAATTTGTGGAAGTCTCGCATTGGCTCGCCCCGACATGGAGATTCTGGAGAGAAAACACATGTGAAAATGAACAAAACCTAGCTACTGACATTAGCTGCACAGCGCCTCCAGACATACAAAATAGTCAGTTTACCTTGAAATAGCATCATATTTAAATGTAACTTTTCTGAGGGAGGGTCCACCACCTGCTTGTCTCAATGGATGACTACGTGCTGAGTAGCATCCAAACCCTAATGACTTGTGGTGATGGCTGCCACGGACACCACCAGTGTAGCTGCAACCCGTCCCTTGTTTAGAAGTTCTTTCAGGAACTCCAATATCCTGCCAACTGAGCAGGTGCTGGGGTCCAGCCCCCTGCCATTGCACCAAAAGAGCTGTCAGAGATTGCTATAAGCTCTGACAGTGTAACCCGTCCTGGTAGGGTGGTGTCCACCTCCCGAGGAGGGCCAGCCAGAATCTGAGGTCCTCCAGCGCTGCTGGGGACAGAGTCACTGCTTTCTGCCTGTCCCTCGTAGGGTGCAGATGGAGTTGAATGAACCAACACTGGAGACTGTGCATGTGCAGCAGACCCAGGCACATCACTGGATGGGCTGAGGCCATCATCCTGGTGGAAAGAGTACTGAAAATTTGTACTCAAGTAAAAGTAGAGTTACTTGGCAAATACTGTACTCGAGTACTTACTCAAGTACAAGTACTGCTGCCAAAATTGTAGTTAAGTAAAAGTAAAATGTATGCATGAAAAATACTACTCAGAGTACTGGTTACTTTTTAACCCAATTTTAGAAGTTTTAAACCACAATATGTGTATTATCTGAGCTCTGACCAATCAGATACAGTGCTGTTATGTGTGTTTGTTGGTATAGAAAGTAATTAGCTACTTTCCACCCCTAGCTGCGACCAAACCCCTCGGCCAAAGGGCAGTCATTAGTCCATTTGCACAGTGCACCTTTGAACCTTCTCTACCTGATAAGAAGACATGTCAGCACCCACATATGCCAGGTTAAAATACGTGTACTGTGGTCAAATGTGATTTTGGGTGGTGTAGTTCTGGAGGTAAGGCTGAGGAGGGCGCTGTTCTCACCAATGTCACAGCTCTGTCCAGTGAAGCCCTGGTTGCAGGTACAGCTCTCACCCCTCTCCGTCTGCTCACACACTCCATTCACACAAGGCAAGCCTTGGCACAGCGGAGCTGGCGCCCCCTTCTGGTTACACAGCACGCCGTGGAAACCCGCCTCACATTCGCAGCGGTACATCTGAGAGTCCAGCACCACACAGCGCCCCCTAACGCACCTGTGAGTAAAAGCATGATGAGGACAATGACAATGTAGCCACAGTTGGGGAAGTGGCTGTAATAGGTTGGGTTCATGTAACATTACAATATTCTATAATCCCTATAGTTTAACACTGAACTGGAGACAGGTCAGATTTCTGTGGTGGAATTTGCTGTTTAGCTGTCAGATTTCAGATATGCTGACCTAGTTTATGGTTAATATCTCTGGCACAAAGTTCAACGACTTCTCTGTCAGTAACGGTGATTCTTGAGAGTCGGGACAAAACAGGTTTAGTCTACATTTACGAGTTTGTAGAGTAAGGTCTGAACAAGTTCAGAATAAAAACTTTTTTTTTTTTCTAAAAAATGGCATATGTCCCAATATAATTAAATTATTGTCAACACCATCAAATACACAAAAACATATAAAAATTTGATTTATTACAATCCAACAAAAAATTTTAACTTGTAATAAGTTATAAGGTTATTTACCATTGTGTCCAATTAAAGTAAACCTAAAAACTAAAATTGTAATTTTATCCTTTTATGAACATTTGAGTTTCAAAATATCTCAATATCCAAAAATATTTTTTTCTATTTTAATGTTGGAAAATACATTTTTGTAGTAAGTAACACACTTATACACATTTTTCCTTTGTTAAACATATTTAGTACACTGCAGCCAGCTCCTTGTTCTGTTTGTGAGCTGCCATGATGATCTCACTAAAGGCATAGACTCACTATGGTACTGTTTAAAAAATATATCATAATGGACTGACGACAGGAATTTCAACATTGTTGGTCTTAATTATCAAAAGTGTAAAAGTGACTAAGGATGCATCAATCCGATACTGGTATCGGATATCGGTGCCAATACTGAAAAATTAGCTGGGCCATATATTGGCTTCCAAATATTGGTTTAGTCAATATCCTGGTTGAACATATAAATTAATGTAATAAGACTATTTCCTGGTCATAGTTGGCCCAGAAAGTCTCATAATGTTTGAAGTTTTAGTTAAACAAAGATGCTCTGTAGTTAAGGGATAAAGTTAAGGGATAAATAACAGCTACATAACACATTAGGATCAGTTTCCATCCATTTTCTTCTACTTTATCTGGGGCCGGGCCGCAGAGGCAGCAGTTTGACCAGGGAGGTCCAGACTTCCCTCTCCACACACACTTCCTCCAGCTCTTCCGGGAGGATCCCAAGGCGTCCCAGACCAGCCGAGAGACATAGTCCCTCCAGCGTGTCCTGGGTCTTCCCCAGGGTCTCCTCCCGGTGGGACATGCCCGGAACACTTCTCCAGGGAGGCGTCCAGGAGGCATCCGGAATAGATGCCCGAGCCACCTCAGCTGGCTCCTCTCGACATGGAGGAGCAGCGGCTCTATTCTAAAGCTCCTCCCGTGTGACTGAGCTTCTCACCCTATCTGTCGCCCACTGAGAGCTTTGCCTTTCTACTCAGCTTCTTCTTTACCACAACAGTCTGATACAGCGACTGCATCTCTGTGCCTAGAAATTCTGTCCCTAAAAACAATTAACAGAACCGGTGACAGAGGGCAGCCCTGGTGGAGTCCAACATGCACTGGGAACAGGTATGACTTACTGCCCTGAACACAGCTCCTGCTCCGGTCATACAGGGACCGGACAGCCCTTAGCAAAGGACCCCGGACCCTGTACTCCCGGAGCAGCCCCCACAGGACACTACGAGGGACACGGTCGAATGCCTTCTCCAGATCCACAAAGCACATGTGGATGGCTGGGCAGTACAGAGTTGGTCCAGTGTTCCGCGATTGGGATGAAAACCACACTGCTCCTCCTGAATCCGAGGTTTGCCTATCGGTCGGAGTCTCCTCTCCAGTACCCTGGAACAGACCTTACTGGGGAGGCTGAGGAGTGTGATTCCCCTGTAATTGGAACACACCCTCCAGTCCCCCTTCTTAAACAGGAGGACTACCACCCCAGTCTGCCACTCCACAGGCACTGTCCCCGACCACCACGCAATGTTGTAAAAGCGTGTCAGCCAAGACAGCCTCACAACATCCAGAGAATTAAGATACTCGGGACGAATCTCATCCAGGCGGGACGGTTTGCCAGAATTTCTTTGAGACTAACCAATAGTCCTCCTCCATGACCTCCCCAAACTCCTCCCAGCCCCAAGTTTTTGCCTCTGTGACTGTAGGAGCTGTAGCACGCTTGGCCTGCAGTACTGCCTCAGGAGTTCTACAAACCAACAAGGCTTGATAGGACTTCTTCAGCCTGACGGCATCCCTTACCTCCGGCATCCATCACCAGGTTCGGAGATTGCTACTGCGACAGGCACCAGAAACCTTGCAACCACGTTACGAGCAGCTGCAACGACAATGGAGGTGGAGAACATGGCCCCCTCAGACTCCATGTCCCCAGCCTCACCCGGGATCTGGGAGAAGCTCTCCCAGAGGTGTGAGTTGAAGACCCTGCTGACAGAGGGCTCCACTAGACATTCCCAACAGACCCTCATGATACACTTGGTTCTGCCAGGTCTGTCCGGCTTCCTCCTCTGCCAGCGTAGGATCAGTTTGTCTTATTTTATTAGTTAAATAAAAATAAATGCTAGTTAGCTATAGTATCAAAATCAGCATCGGAACTGGAAAAACTGGATCAGTGCACCTCTAAAAGTGACCAGGCTGTGTGTGGTAGTGCTGCATTCTGTAGAGTAAGGGTAACAAATAGGGCCCTCAGAGATTTAGATTATATTACTACCTGATTTAATGAGGTTTTTGAAAATGTCTAACGGATAAAAAGATGGAGAAGACATTATTTGACAAGCTGAATTTTGAAGTTTACCTTAGGCATCTTTTGAATATTTAAAGCTGTTTAATTCAATCTAATGCAATTTTATTCATATAAACAGAGTTTTAAAATATTTTTTTGGGGTAAGAGAACCTTCTCAACCCTGGTGGAGGATACAAAAAATTACATTGACTTAAAATTTTTCATCTACATTTATGTCAAAATTGTTGAAATTTGAAATAAATAGCTCCAGTATACAGATCTCCTTTACATTTAAGTCTGTAAGAGTAATGCCAATAATGATATTTTGAAAATATTTTTTCTACATATTGCTGTGTTTTAGAGATGATCTGTACTATCCTGACTCTCAAGAATCACTGATAAAATCCCAAAAGTGAAATTTGCAGTTTGGATATTACTGATGCTACATTTGCAAATGAATCAATACAAAAGTTGTGTTCATATTGTTATCATACTCACTTGCTGTTTTCACATGGGTTGGGATCTGTGGCCTTGGTGACGGTGACCACATCACCTTCTGTGAGGCTCGCTGTGATTGGCCGATCACAGAGCACCCCACTCCAGCCCTGGTGACAGACGCACTGAGGGCCCTATGGAGGAACGTACATTTAACATTTAAAAAGGCTGTACAATTAGGCAGTCATTAAGTTAAACCGTAAAACTATGAACCCAGTCTTCCACAGACTTTAGCCCCATATAATTTAACATTTTAAGTTATTTGTTTTAAAAAATGTGGATCCAAAATATTTAAAGTAACACCATGGAACTTTCTGGAAATAGAAAATTCTGCTTAATTCCATGAAAATAAAAGTTATAACCATCCTTTGAAGCATTCTCTGGAGATAGATAAGTTTTATGCCATACAGTGGAATATCATGGCTAAAGGAAAAACATTTCCATGGAAACAAGCAGGAGGAGCCCCTCCTCCTGGTCAATTAAGAGCCATCTTTGTGGACGTATGTTTTTGTACAATGTTTAGTGTAATAAAAATGAAAAACAAAAACTAAACAAAAACAAACAAACAATCATGTTTTTATTTTTTTATTTGAGTCTCTTTTTTGTCTAAAAAGTTACATGATGGGGCTTTAAAATACATATAATTAGAATTTACATGATTAGATCAGCTTGTTTGGAAAATCACCTCTTAAGGCAATAGAAAACTTAAAGGAATAGTAATGAAATCAAAATGGAAATAATGATGGAGATGCCATAACATCCACCCCAGTTAACATATTCATAAGTCGTTTTAACCCCATCTCATCGTTTCATGGTTTGATTTTGTAACTTTCTGTTGGTTGAATCAACTATTTCGTCCTGCGAGGTGACTGCTGATGTGATTTTAGGCTTTACAGAAATAAATTGAATTAAATCTCATTTAGACACATCTGGATACGGTAATGTCATCTGACTGACTTTGGTAGTAGTCACCTGTGCTGCTTTGGGCTGGCAGACTCCGTTCACACATGGCACTTTGGCACAGGCCTCACATCCTGGGACCACCCCCGGCTTCATGTGAGTCTGAGCGAAGTCCTGCAGCTGGTGGTTTATGTACAGGTTTCTGATGCAGCCATGAAAACTAGAGATGTTTAGTGGGGTGGAGGAGAGAGAGAGGGAGGGGGGCAGCACCTCCTCTGGCATCCCTACAACACGGGGCACAGGGGGTGAGCTCACAACCATTCAGTTTAAAGTGCATATGACAGGTTAGACTACTCATTTCACAAAAATATAGTTATCTTAATTTTATTAAAAAAATAAAATAAAATCATTCCTAGTTTATTCTATTTTTTTGTTTTAGTGAAGTTAATATAGTATAATTTTACTTCCTGGTTGGACACGGGCAGCAACAAGCTAAAACCTAAACCAAAGTCTAAATTAGTTAGTATTTGACAAATTAAAATAAATGACAACTACTTCATTTATTTTTTTTAAAGACAGTTTAAACTGCCAGTAAAATGTGTTCCTTGTGCATAAATTGTCCTATTTTGGATGGAATTTTCAGTGTTAAATATAGGTAGAGGTAGAGTTTTAGAACTCATTGCTTCCTGTATTTTTGTGCTGTCTTTTTTCCCCACAAACTGCCGCTCATATAAAACTATGATAAATACTTACCACAGATACTATCCCACCAAACCAAGTAATTACAAAAAAACGTGAAACCCTGCACTCTAAGTCCAGAGTTCTTTTAAATACTTATGGAAGGGGCTGAGTACAGGTGATATGAACTGTATCAGTATATTCAATACAATTTCTGAAGTAAACAATTCCTTGTTACATTTATTTAGATAAAGATGGGATACTCTACTGTTTTGGGGAAAACACAAAATGCACTCAAAATATACTCAACAAGTATATTATAAAAGCAGTACTTTTTGACAAATCAGACTGCAGCCCTAGTTCACACTGATTTGCCAAAGGGTTTGTGAGAGGTACGAATTAGTTAGAGAGATTTAAATATGTATTTCCTCTTTTCTTGATTAATGCAGCTCTAACCAGTTCTTTTTAAAATAATTCATTGTCACTGAAATGTTAGTGATAATATTTAAAGCAACTGAAGTGGCCGTACAAATATATAGTTTAGTATGCTGTTAAGTTATTTATGAGCATTTAATCGAATTAATTTCCACAGGGCTCTTCTGTAACAGGGTTAGTGTCCTCACCTCCCACATACAGTGGTGCCTCTGTCGTGGTGCTCTGAGTCCTGCCCAGACTGTCCAGACTCTGAGGCTCTCCTCCGTCCACAGAAAGGTTCACCATGTGGTTAAAGGTCACCAGCTCAACCGTGTGGAAGCGGCCGTCGTTCACCGTCTCTGCACTGGGCACACAAACATACAGTATATAAAACAACAGCTGTGGGTTTAAGTCTATAGTGAAGTGAACAGTAATGGCCATAACAGCTTGGCAATGTCTACCCTCAACTGATCTCGGAAGCTAAGCAAAGCCAAGCCTGGTTAGCATTTGGATGGGAGACCACTGAAAATATCAGGTTGCTCTACTACTGCATACAGTTTTTGTGTCCTTAGGCAAGACACTTCACCCACCTTGCCTAGTACAGATGGAGTTTGTGCGTGAGTGATTAGTGGTGGTCAGGCCCATGGTGCTGATTGGTTGCCTTGCTTCCATCAGTCTACCCCAGGGCAGCTGTGTCTACAATACTTGCCAACCACCACCGAGTATAGAGTGAATGAATAATGCATGAAATGATAAGACTAATAAGACTAATGCATTATTATTATTACCTGTAGATGGCGCTGGCGGGCTGGTTACCGGGGTCGTAGGTCACTCGGACGTGGCCTTGGTGAAGCTCCACAGCGATTGGCTCGTCATCTCCATTGTACAATAATATACCGTTATCTTCAGCCGTGGACACCTGCAGCAAAAGGGAGCGTTTATGTTCTCTGCAAAAAACTAAAAAGCCTACCTCCAGGAAGTCTTTTAAAACACCTCATAACCTTGTAGTTTAGACCTCTACAAACATGGTCTACAGTCACTGTTTTCCTGTTTTTACTTAAATCTACTTGAGTAATATTTTCTTGAAGTGAATGTTTTTGCTGTGACATGTGACTGACATAAGGGCTTCCCAAACTTTTCAAATCGCCAAAATAACCACGTGAAACAGAAACAGTACTTGACATAATTTCATTGGAAGTACATTTTAATTCCCCTCAAAAAGTCTATATCTTCATATCAACTTCGAACACCCTCTGTGCCTCGCAAACCACACTTTTGGGATTCCTTAACCAGCTTACTGAGAATAACAACCTTGCAGTAACTAACTAACCGATTTGTAGTTACAGTTATAACATATTGCTGTAGTGAGAAAAGTAAGAAGTCTTTGTCCCTCTGATCCTGAGTCTGACCTGTAGAGTGATATTGGCCTGGCTCCAGTTGGGCACCTCCTGCAGTTGGACGTATGAGTCTCTGTTGATGAAGTTCACACTGACCAGTCTCTCACAGCTCGGCCCCTCAAACCCCGCGGCACACTGGCACTGGGAGGTGCCAGAGAGCTGCACGCACAGCGCCCCATTCTGACACAGGACGACCCCACATGGAGAGGGGCTGGAGGGGCGCACTTCACACAGGTCTCCACTGGGGGCAGGGACAAAAAAAAACAAAAAATGTATGAACAATGTTTTTCCGGGTGGCAGTGGTTAGTATATAGGACATGGATTTACACTTTATTAGCACTGAAAAATCAAATGGTAAGATAGTTTTTATTTTTTTAACTACACTTGATTCATTGTGAATATTTTAGTAATATAAAAGTACAGTATATGCTGTAGGAGCCCAAATTGTAAAGACATTTACCCAATAACCAATCAACTGACGTATAGATGCAAATCTCCTTGTCAAAGCCTGATCTTGTCAGATCTCAGCAGCTAAGCAGGGCTGGGCCTGGTTAGTACTTGATGAGAGACTGCTGGGAATATCAGCTGTCACAGTGGGGCACCAGTGGCAAAACTCGTTGTGTCGTTGTGCCCTTATGCAAGGCACTTCATCCACATTGCCTAGTATGAATGTGATGTGTGATTGTTGGTGGTGGTCGGAGGGGCTGATGGTACAGATTGGCAGCCTCGCTTTCGTCTATCTACCCTGGGGCACCTATGGCTACAATAGTATCTTACCACCAACGAGTGTGGAGTGAATTAATAATGCATGAAATTATAAAGCAACTTTGAGTGTCTGGAAAAGCGCTGTATAAAACTAATGAATTACTAGTAAATAAACTAAACAGGTGGCTGGTGAGGCCTTGGTAGCAGAAAGGCAGCCACATTTCTGTTACAATTGTCATAAGTAGGCGAGTTTTACAAACTAAAAATTGTCTCGTACCTGAATCCTTTCGGGCAGAGGCAGCTATATCCGTCCAATTTGTCGACACACTGAGCTCCGTTCTGACAGCGGTGGTTCAAACACTCGTCATAATCAGTGCCACAGTCAGGACCCACCCAGCCTGACACGCACACACACCTATGACATACACAACAGGAAAATATTGTAAATACTTTATGAAGGGAGGCACAACACTATATACACATTTCCTCAAAAGACAAGTGTCAAAGGGTTAAGTGTCAAAAAAATACTATTTGCCGGTATGTTCCTCAATGTGGTATTAAACGTATCTATCTCTACAAAGAGGTGATGCTACCAAGCTAAGTTACAAGTCTGTGAGAGATGACCTACAGTAAGAATGTATGTTTTTGAAAGTCATTTTGAGGAATTAAACCGTACATAGTTAGTGCGTCATTAACATCTATATATGGTTTAAGGTGCATTAACACTTGTGGACACATCACATAAAAACACGACTAAACTGGGACTAAACCTGGACTAAACCTGAACTAAACCTGGACAAGACCAGGAGTAACCCAGGACTAGAAACAGACCCAAACCAAGGGTGCATTAACACTTGCACATAAACCACATCAAAAGTGGGACTAAACTTGGGCTAATTTTGTAACTAAATCAGTGGTAGACCAAGACTAACTCAGGACCATGCCAGATCTAGGACGAGTCAGGACAAGTATGAAAGCACCCAAGGTCTACCTCTGGACTAAAGTGGGCTCAAACTAAGTCCACCCTTACTGTTAATGTCAAATGAAATATTACTGCCTTAATTATATATGCATGCTTATGATACCTGGGTCTGCTGGGTGCACTGATGCAGGTGGACTGGTGCAGACAGGGGTTTCTTCCTGGAGCGCACATGTCCTCCTCCTCTTCACACAATAGACCTGACCATATGCACAAAGAACATAATACACAAGGTTAACACTAATACAGATGGCGATATATTTGTGAAACCCCCCATTAAACAGTTTAGTACATGCGTTTGAAAGCTCTCCACAATTCAATGAGAGAAGTTGTTTTTAAACGGTGAATGACCACGTTTATATGGCGCTTTTCTAACTTCAAGGCTCTCAAAGTGCATTACATCAAAGAACCATTCACCCATTCACACACATTCACACTCCAGTGTACAAAGGCACTGGGGGGGCGGGTTAAGTGTCTTGCCCAAGAACACAATGACAGCATTCATCTGTGGGAGAAAGACTCAAATCTCCAATCTTCAAATTAGAGGACAAGGACTCTATCAATTGGGTTACAGAATGATATTTTAAACCACCCCTTTTTTTTTTTTTTTTTACAAATGAGATGCATTTGCCTAATTCATTTGATCCACTTTTTGTCCTTTTCTTGTTTAAGACTACAGTGAATGCCCTAGCCCATGGATTAGACCTGAAATTATCCTGTTATATACTTGATTTAGATCTGGTCATGCTCTGAAAGCCAAATCTTTTCTTGGTGTCAAAAGTTTGAGAGCCACAGATATAGAGCAGCATTAACAGGGTGAGTGTTCTGACACACAGCCTATGTCTCTGTAGGGTTTACCTGTGTAGTTTGGGGGGCAGAGGCAGGTGTAGTTGCCCACTCCGTCCACACAGGTGGCACTGTTCTCACAGCCGTGGTCTTCGCAGTCATCAATGTTCACTTCGCAGAATGCACCGTGGAAACCAAAGGCACATGCACAGCTGGAAAACACAGTAATGCAAATTATGAGTAACTATTAGTAACAACTATTCACATTAAAGTCGCTCTAAGTAACTAAGTAAGTCTAAGTAAAGCCATCTACTTGTTTCCATTGAGATGTGATTGCTTAGCTTGGAATGTAACAACTGTATACCATGAAACATGCGTGTATCTACAGTGGGGCAAGAAAGTATTTAGTCAGCCACCAATTGTGCAAGTTCTCCCACTTAAAAAGATGAGAGAGGCCTTTAATTTTCATCATAGGTACACTTCAACTATGAGAGACAGAAGGAGAAAAAAAATCCAGAAAATCACATTGTCTGATTTTTAAAGAATTTATTTGCAAATTATAGTGGAAAATAAGTATTTGGTCAATAACAAAAGTTCATCTCAATATTTCTTCGTATTTTTCATTTTCTGTAAGTTTCCACAGGGTTTTCACACACTGTTGCTGGTAGTTTGGCCCATTCCTCCTGCAGATCTCCTCTAGAGCAGTGATGTTTTGGGGCTGTCGCTGGGCAACACAGACTTTCAACTCCCTCCAAAGATTTTCTATGGGCTTGAGATCTGGAGACTGGCTAGACCACTCCAGGACCTTGAAATGTTTGTGACAAAGCCACTCCTTCGCTGCCCGGGC